>JAGFBZ010000682.1:80000-92228 GCA_018398805.1 Hirundichthys speculiger | reverse complement strand
CCCTCACACCTGGAGGGAGGGGGCTCCTCCCCCTCCCTCCAGGTGTGAACGTTGTGTTCAGTAAAGACAGCAGTGATGGTTGTTATCAGCGCATTGATCCTCGGTGCTGCCGGTCCACCTATCGATCCCTGCGGAGGTGGGCCGGTCACCAGCAGCAGCTGGATCCAGTCCAGATGTTTCCCAGTATGTTGACCGACGGCGGATCAATGTCTCAAAGGTTGAAGCGTTGTTTTAGTGCTCGGCAGGACACTGACCTGGATTCAGCTCAAACTGAACGCATCTGCCCGTCTGAACGCTCCACACTCTACCTGCTCAGGTAAAAGCTTTATTCATTTTTACAGCTTTAATAGCAGAAATAATCCGCGTTTATAACGATAATCTGGAAGGAAGTGAAGCCAAGAGTTTTCTTCCTCTGATACTTTCCTGAAAATAAAAAACTGATGACTTGAACTTGATCAAAAGTACAAACCAGGACTGGAACTTTGGTCTCCTGACTTTACAGTCAGGAGCTAACCCCTAGGCTAAAGCTAACCCCTAGGCTAAAGCTAACCCCAGTTTATTGATATTTCATCAGTAGTTCATAACTTTAGCTGTCTGGTTTATTGAAGTTTAAAGTCAATAATTAAGCTGCTTCTCTTTGTGGTTGTTTCTCTTCTTTTATCCTGTTTTTGTCATTTAAGCATTAAGGTCATTTGAAACGGGGGACCGGGGGCCCAAATCGGTCCCTGAGGTGACCTTGGCTCTAGAAAGGATTTCCTCTATGAATTATGAGTTCAGATGAAATCATGGTTTTAAAACAGCAGCACGTCAACCGTACATCTCACCACATGGACTAACGCTACCGGCTTACCGGGTTGGGCTAACGCTCCCGGCTAACGCTACTGGCTAATGCTCCCGGCTAACGCTACCGGGTAACGCTCCCGGCTAACGCTCCCGACTAACGCTCCCGGCTAACGCTACCGGGTAATGCTCCCAGCTAACGCTCCCGGCTAACACGGTTTAAGTCGGGCTGGTTCTTGCGTGTTAGATGTCCTGGTGGGACTGGACTTGTCCTCCCTGCTCCACAGTCCTCACCCCAGGATCTAACTGGACTGGAAGAACTGGGAGGTGCCAGTAACAGACGAGGAGCAACATTCGGACCCTTGATTGGCCGACAGCGAATGACGGCAGCCTCCTGGGGCTTCGTCACCTCTGGCTCAGACCGTAGAGAAGAAGATGGCTTCCTGTCTCTGGACTAGAGGTCTTCACGGGTCCACTTTCATGCGACCCGAAACCGAATGGACCTGTGAAAATTCGACCCGACCCGAGCTATTATCATAAGTCCAGGAGTCCGAACCTGAATGGACCCGGAACCGACCCGAGTCTTTAGTTTCCGACCACCAACTGAACCGAGTTACCTGAATAGAACCGAGACAATCCAGCCCATAGTTGCTAACGTTAAAGTTGTCTAGCGTTGAATAAAACTTGATTTCCTTACCTAAAGTTGTCTTCTTCTACCGGTTCAGTTGCTACATAGGCTACGTGATGTAAACAACAATAAATCCACGTCGTTATTTTCTTTGTGGACACAGATGCTATTGGTAGCAACTGCTAACGCTAATAGCCTACACCGGTCAGGACGTGTCGTGAATATGTTCTCTCATCCAGCGTTGTCATGTTGGCGATCCGTTGTGCTTTACAGCTGCCGGGCAAACCGCTAATAACACGCTAATAACACGCTACGGCAACACGATTGTTTCATGACAAAACACGGCACGTTAATGAATAATTAATTAAAACTGCCCCGAGTCCTGACATTAGCTGCCACCGCCAATATCTTTACCTCTCTGGAGTAAACGTGGACCCAGCCTGTCAGAGAGCACCGACCGGACCCGAGACTAACTGGACCGATTCAGACCCGAACCTTGAGTCACGTCTTTTGAACAGACCTGATACCTGATTCGGGTCGGGTCAGAACCTCGGGTTGTTCCAAAGACCTCTACTCTGGACCCTTCAACCCAGAACTGGTTGTAGCAGTTTTTAGTTCAGCTGACGGCACAGATTGACGGTCTTTGTTTCAAGGCTCCTCCAGCCCGACCAACCAGAACACAAACCAGAGACCAAAGAGACCAAAGAGACTAGAGACCAAAGAGACTAAAGACCAGAGAACAAAGAGACTAGAGACCAGAGACCAGAGAAAAGACCAAAGAGACCAAGAGACCAGAGACCCAGACAAGAGACCAGAGACCAGAGAGACAAAGAGACCAGAGACCAAGAAAGAGACCAAAGAGACCGAACAGAGACAAGAGACCCAGAAAGACAAAGAGACTAGAGACCCAGAGACTAGAGACCAAAGAGACTAAGACCAGAGAGACTAGACCAGAGACAGAGACCAGAAAAGAGAACCAGAGACCAGAGACCAAAGAGACCAGACCAGAGACCAGAGACCAGAGACCAAAGAGACTAGAGACCAAAGAGACCAAGAACTAGAGACCAGAGAAGACCAAGACCAGAGACCAAAGAGACCAGAAGAGACTAGAGACCAGAGACCCAAAGAGACTAGAGACCAAGAGACCAGAGACCAAAGAGACTAGAGACCAAAGAGACTAGAGACCAGAGAACAAAGACCAGGGACCAGAGACCAAAGAAACTAGAGACCAGAGACCAAAGAGACCAGAGACAAAAGACCAGAGAAAGAGAAGAGAAGAGACCAAAGAGACTAGAGACCAAAGAGACTAGAGACCAAAGAGACTAGAGACCAGAGAACAAAGACCAGGGACCAGAGACCAAAAGAGACCAGAGACCAGAGACCAGAGACCAGAGACCAAAGAGACCAAGAGACCAAGAGACCAAAGAGACCAAAGAGACCAAAGAGACCAGAGACCAAAGAGAGAAGAGACCCAGAAGAGACCAGAGACCAAAAGAAGAGACCAAGAGACTAGAGACCAAAGAGACTAGAGACCAGAGACCAATAGACCAGACCAGAGACAAAGAACTAGAGACCAAGAGACCAAGAGACCAGAGACCAAGAGACCAGAGAACAAAGAGACTAGAGACCAGAAAGAGACCAGAGAACCAAAGAAGACCAAAGACCAGAGACCAGAGACCAAAGAGACAGAGACCAAAACCAGAGACCAAGAGAACAAAGAGACTAGAGACCAAAGAGACTAAGACCAAAGAGACAAAGAGACAGAGACCAAAGAGACTAGAGGACCAGACCAAGACCAAGAGACCAAAGAGACCAAGAGACCAAAGAGACCAGAGACCAAAGAGACAGAGAACCAAAGAGACCAGAGACCAGAGAACAGAGACCAAGAGAGACTAGAGACCAAAGACCAGAGGACCAAGAGACCAGAGACCAGAGAACAAAGACCAGGGACCAGAGACCAAAGAAACTAGAGACCAGACCAAAGAGACCAGAGACCAAAGACCAGACCAAGAGACTAGAGACCAGAGAACAAAGAGACTAAGAGACCCGACTAGAACCAGAGAACAGAGACCAGGGACCAGAGAGCAAAGAGAGGGACCAGAGACCAAAGAGACCAGAGACCAAAGACCAGAGACCAGAGACAAAGAGACTAGAGACCAGAGAACAAAGACCAGGGACCAGAGACCACAGAGACTAGGGACCAGACACCAAAGAGACCAGAGACCAGAGACCAAAGAGACCAGAGAGACCAAAGAGACTAGAGACCAGAGAACTAGAGACAAGACAAGGGACCAAGACCAGAAGAAGAAAGACTAGAGGACCAGAGACCAAAGACCAGAGACCAGAGACCAAGAGAGACAGAGACCAAAGAAGAGAGACCAAAGACCAGAGACCAGAGAGACTAGAGACCAGAGACAGAGACTAGGACCAGGGACAGAGAAACCAAAGACCAGAGAGACCAAAGAGACCAGAGACCAAAGAGACAGAGACCAAAGAGACTAGAGACCAGAGAACAAAGACCAGGGACCAGAGACCAAGAAACTAGGACCAGACCAAAAAAGACCAGAGACCAAGAGACCAGGAGAACAAAGAGACAGAGACCAAAGAGACTAGAGACCAAGAGACTAGAGACCAGAGACCAAGACCAAAGACCAGACCAGAGGACCAGAGACCAAAGACTAGAGAAAGAGACCCAGAGACCCAAAGACCAGAGAACCAGACCAGAGATAGAGACCAAAGAGACTAGAGACCAAAGAGACTAGAGACCAGAGACCAGACCAGAGACCAGAGACCAAAGAAACTAGAGACCAGAGACCAAAGAGACCAAAGAGACCAGAGAGACCAGAGACCAAAGAGAAAGAGACAGAGACCAGACCAAAGACAGAGACCAAGAAACAGAGACCAGGAGACCAAGACCAGAGACCAGAGACCAAGAGAGACCAGAGACCAAAGACCAGAGACAGAAGAGACCAAAGAGACTAGAGACCAAAGAGACTAGAGACCAGAGAACAAAGACCAGGGACCAGAGACCAAGACTGAGGGACCAGAGACCAAAGAGACCAAGAGACCAAAGACCAAGAGACAAGAGACTAGAGACCCAAAGAGACTAGAGACCAAAGAGACTAGAGACCAGAGAACAAAGACCAGGGACCAGAGACCAAAGAAACTAGAGGACCAGAGACCAAAGAGACCAGAGACCAAAGACCAGAGAACAAAGAGACTAGAGACCAAAGAGACTAGAGACCAAAGAGATAGAGACCAAAGACAGAGAACAAAGAGACTAGAGACCAAAGAGACTAGAGACCAAAGAGACTAGAGACCAGAGAACAAAGACCAGGGACCAGAGACCAAAGAGACTAGAGACCAGAGACCAAAGAGACCAGAGACAAAGACCAGAGAACAAAGAGACTAGAGACCAAAGAGACTAGAGACCAAAGAGACTAGAGACCAAAGAGACAGAGACCAGAGAACAAGACCAAGAACCAGACCAGAGAGACTAGGAGACCAGGACCAAAGGAGACCAGACTAAAACCAAAGAGACCAGAGACCAAAGACCAGAGACCAGAGAGACTAGAGACCAAAGAGACTAGAGACCAAAGAGACTAGAGACCAGAGACCAAAGAGACTAGAGACCAGAGAACAAAGAGACTAGAGACCAGAGAGACCAGAGACCAGAGAACAAAGACCAGGGACCAGAGACCAAAGAGACCAGAGACCAAAGACCAGAGAACAAAGAGACTAGAGACCAGAGAACAAAGACCAGGGACCAGAGACCACAGAGACTAGGGACCAGACACCAAAGAGACCAGAGACCAAAGAGACCAGAGACCAAAGAGACTAGAGACCAGAGAACAAAGACCAGGGACCAGAGACCAAAGAAACTAGAGACCAGAGACCAAAGAGACCAGAGACCAGAGAACAAAGACCAGGGACCAGAGACCAAAGAAACTAGAGACCAGAGAACAAAGAGACTAGAGAACAAAGAGACTAGAGACCAGAGACCAGAGACCAGGGAAAGAGACCAGAGACCAAAGAGACCAGAGACCAAAGACCAGAGACCAGAGAACAAAGAGACTAGAGACCAGAGAACAAAGACCAGGGACCAGAGACCACAGAGACTAGGGACCAGACAGAAGAGACCAAGAGACCAAAGAGACCAAAGGAGACCAAAGAGACCCAGAGACCAAAGAGATAGAGACCAGAGACAAACCAAGACCAGGGACCAGAGACCAAAGACCAAAGAAACTAGAGACCAGAGACCAAAGAGACCAGAGACCAGAGAACAAAGACCAGGGACCAGAGACCAAAAGAAGACAAGAGAGACCAGAGAACAAAGACCAGACAAGAGACCAAAGAGACTAGAGACCAAAGAGACTAGAGACCAGAGAACAAAGACCAGGGACCAGAGACCAGAGAGACTAGGGACCAGAGAGCAAAGAGACCAGAGACCAAAGAGACCAGAGACCAAAGAGACTAGAGACCAAAGAGACTAGAGACCAAAGAGACCAAAGAAACTAGAGACCAAAGAGACTAGAGACCAGGGACCAGGGTACAATGGTTCCTATTTTGAAGATAATATGGCTTGTTGCTGCAGCCTGGTTTGGTCTGGAAGGGTTGAAGGTGAAGGTGGTTCTTCGATCCTCATCTTCATCCCCGGTTGAAGGGTTCTAACCAGAGGGTTCTGGCTCTAACAGACTGGACTCTAACCAGAGGGTTCTGGCTCTAACAGACTGGACTCTAACCAGAGGGTTCGGGTTCTAACAGACTGGACTCTAACCAGACGACACCAGCCGGGCCGCCTCCAGCTCATTAAGTTCTGGCAGCAGCCGGATCACCTGATCTTCAGTGAGCTTTGCAGTGGACCCTTCTGGGCTGACTTACTGAGACAAGTTCTGCCAGAGAGAACATCCGCCGTCACTCTGACTGCTGGTTGTTGGTCCGGTCTGGTCCGGTCCGGTAGTTCTGGATCTGACGGCGGACGGCCTCCATTGGTCAGTTACCGCTGGTCCCAGCGGAGCTCTGCTAGTCCCCGTTTAGGTTCACTGGTTTCAGATGTAGTTTGGGTTTGTTTGGACATCATTAGTTAACCTGAACCGTCTCAGCCAGGTACGACGGTTCCGCCAGGTACGACGGTTCCGCCAGGTACGACGGTTCCGCCAGGTACGACTGTTCCGCCAGGTACGACGGTTCCGCCAGGTACGACTGTTCCGCCAGGTACGACGGTTCCGCCAGGTACGACGGTTCCGCCAGGTACGACTGTTCCGCCAGGTACGACGGTTCCGCCAGGTACGACGGCCAGGTGGAGGTACCTCAGTTCAGGTGTGTGACCCAGCTGGTTTCCAGGCCTGCTGGTTCTGGTTTTTGGAGGTATCCAGTACAATAAGAGACTTCAAAGGCTCTCCAGAAACCTGTTGGCCCGGTTCTTCTTCTGTTGTCATGTCAACTGTTGAGGCCCGGTTGAACTTGCAGCTCGACCCAACGTGTGAAACACCGACTGCTTCAAATCTGCGTCATCAGACGCTAAAACAGTCCGTCATGGTTCTAACTGGTTCTAACTGGTTGTAACTGGTTTTCTGTCCAGGATGAGAGCCGCCAGCTGGTTGTCGTCTCTGCTCGTCCTGGCCGTCCTCCCCGTCTCCCGACAGAGGGACATCTGCAGCGCCAAACCCCGGGACCTGCCCCTGGAACCCCGGTGCATCTACCGCAGGCCGGACCCCGACGGCGCCGAGGACCCGACGCCGGAGCCCGACGTGGTCCCGGAGTCCACCAACCCGCGGGTCTGGGAGCTGTCCAGGGCCAACGGACGCTTCGCCCTGGCGCTCTACAAGCAGCTGGCGCACAGCAGGACGCCCGACAGCAACGTCTTCATGTCCCCCATCAGCATCTCCACCGCCTTCGCCATGACCAAGCTGGGGGCCTGCGAGCAGACGCTGGAGCAGATCATGAAGGTCAGAGGTCAAAGTTGAAGGTTGCTTTGTTTACTCACCTGTCAGCCCACCACGGCTCACCTGCAGAGAACAGAACCACCACACGTTTCTAGCTGGAACCCCAACAACCAAACGACCCGTCGCCGTTTACCCAGAACCCAGATCTGCTGCCGTGTTCTGGAGCTCCGTCCGGTCACATGACCCGGTTTCAAACAAGCTGTCAGTCAGAATACTGGTTTACAGAGGAGATCGTGGTCCCTCTCTGCTGTGCTTCGCCCCGCCCCCTCCCTCTCTGCTGTGCTTCGCCCCGCCCCCTCCCTCAGAATCTGTGGAAGTGGATGCGTCCAACCGTGTGTTTCCGCCTGCAGGTGTTCCAGTTTGACACCATCAAGGAGAAGACGTCCGATCAGGTCCACTTCTTCTTCGCCAAACTGAACTGCCGCCTGTACAGGAAGAAGGACGAGACCACGGAGCTGATCTCTGCCAACCGACTGTTTGGGGACAAGTCCCTGGTCTTCAACGAGACGTACCAGAACATCAGTGAGAAGGTGTACGGAGCCAAGCTGCTGCCTCTCAACTTCAAGGTGAAAACATCTCACCTTTACACCAAAGTGTGGCAGCACACTCACACCGAGGTCCGACGCCGGTTACACCAGTAACACCAGTAACTCCAGTAACACCGGTCCTCTGGTCCTGCTGCAGGTGAACCCAGAGAGGGCCCGGGCCACCATCAACGACTGGATTGCCAACAAGACCGAGAACCGAATCCGGGACACGCTGCCAGCAGGGGCGCTGGACACGGACACGGTTCTGGTTCTGGTCAACACCATCTACTTCAAGGTACCCGAGAACCTGAACCGTAGAAGCTGATGCTGTGGAGCAGTGGTGGGGTGCTGGGCATGAGGCAGGTGAACCGGTTAGGGTTAGGGGTTAGGGATTAGCTGTTAGAGGTTAGGGGTTAGAGGTTAGGGGTTAGGGGTTAGAGGTTAGGGGTTAGGGTTAGGGGTTAGCGGTTAGAGGTTAGGGGTTAGGGGTTAGAGGTTAGGGGTTAGGGGTTAGCTGTTAGGGGTTAGAGGTTAGGGTTAGAGGTTAGGGGTTAGAGGTTAGAGGTTAGGGGTTAGCTGTTAGGGGTTAGGGGGTTTAGGGTTAGAGGTTAGGGGTTCTAGGTAGGGTTAGGGTTGTTAGGGTTAGGGGTTTAGGGGTTAGGGTTAGAGGTTAGGGTTAGGGTTAGTGTTAGAGGGTTAGGGGTAGTTAGAGTTAGCTGTTAAGGTTAGGGGTTCGCTGTTAGGGTTGGGTTAGGGTTAGGGTTAGGGTTAGGTAGGGTTAGGTTGGTTAGGGGTTAGGTTAGAGGTTAGGGGTTAGGGTCTAGGGGTTAGGGTAGGGGTTAGGGGTTTAGGGGTTAGCTTGGGTTAGGGGTTAGGGTTAGGGGTAGGGGTTAGGGTTAGGGTTAGGGGTTAGGGGTTAGGGGTTAGGGGTTAGGGGGTTAGGGGTTAGGGTTAGGGTTAGGGGTTAGGGGTTAGGGGTTTAGGGTTAGGGTTAGGGGTTAGGGTTAGGGGTTAGGGGTTAGGGGTTAGGTTTAGGGGTTAGGGGTTAGGGGTTAGCTAGGGGTTAGGGGTTAGGGGTTAGTTAGGGGGGTTAGGGGTTAGGGGTTAGGGGTTAGGGGTTAGGGTTAGGGTTAGGGGTTAGGTGAGGGGTTAGGGGTTTGGGTTAGGTTGCTAGGGGTTAGGGGGTTAGAGGTTAGGGTTAGGGGTTGAGGGTTAGGGGTAGGGGTTAGGGGTTAGGGGTAGGGTTAGGGGTTTGGGTTAGGGAGGTTAGGGGTTAGGGTTAGGGGTTAGGGGTTAGGGGTGAGGGGTTAGGGGTTAGGGTTTAGGTTAGGGGTTAGGGGTTAGGGTTAGGGTTAGCTAGGGTTAGGGGTTAGCGTTAGGAGGGGTTAGGGGTTAGGGGTTAGGGGTTAGGGGTTAGGGGTTAGGGGTTAGGGTTAGGGGTTAGGGTTAGGTTAGGGGTTTAGGGGTTTAGGGGTTAGGGGTTAGGGTTAGGGGTTAGGGGTTAGGGGTTAGGGGTTAGGGTTAGGGTTAGGGGTTAGGGTTAGGGGTTAGGGGTTAGGGTGAGGGGTTAGGGGTTAGCTGCTAGGGGTTAGGGGTTAGCGTTAGAGGTTAGGGGTTAGGGGTTAGGGTGAGGGGTTAGGGGTTAGCTGTTAGGGTTAGGGGTTAGCTGTTAGGGTTAGGGGTTAGCTGCCTTCCTCCAGACATCCAGCCTGCCGTGTCACTTCCTGTCTGGGTTTTGACGGACAGCTTCTTCCCTCTCAGGGTCAGTGGTTGAACAAGTTCGACAAGGAAAACGTCTTTGCTTCGGACTTCTACGTCAGCGCGAGTCGCAGCTGCCAGGTCAACATGATGTACCAGGAGACCAACTTCAAGTACAAGGACTTCCCCGAAGACCAGGTCCAGCTGCTGGAGATGCCGTACCGAGGAGAAGACATCACCATGGTGATCATCCTGCCCAACAGAGACGTCCCGCTCAGTCAGGTAATCCTGAAGATACCTGTTATCGAGGTTCTGGTGACATAATAGTTGTTCTTCAGTGGTGATATTAAGGGCCGACTCATCCGTCCATTATCTTTACGCTGGAGGTCACAGCGACATCTTCTCAGAGGTGTTTAGGAAAGATGGTGACTGGACAAGTAATATAATCGTACCTGATCATGATCTCGTTCTTCTGGTCACCATCCACTGGTGAGGGGTGGACCTTAGATCTCACTGTTGGAGCCAGACCCTGGTAGTCAGCAGAGGAACCGCAGCCTCTAGTGGTCGGTGGAGGAACCGCAGCTTCTAGTAGTCAGTAGAGGAACTGCAGCCTCTAGTGGTCGGTAGAGGAGCTGCAGCCTCTAGTGGTCAGTAGAGGAACCGCAGCCTCTAGCGGTCGGTGGAGGAACCGCAGCCTCTAGTGGTCTGTAGAGGAACTGCAGCCTCTAGTGGTCGGTAGAGGAACCGCAGCCTCTAGTGGTCGGCGGAGGAACCGCGGCCTCTAGTGGTCGGCGGAGGAACCGCAGCCTCTAGTGGTCAGTAGAGGAACTGCAGCCTCTAGTGGTCGGTAGAGGAACCGCAGCCTCTAGTGGTCGGCGGAGGAACCGCGGCCTCTAGTGGTCGGCGGAGGAACCGCGGCCTCTAATTAGTATTTAATTCTATTTCGGTTTAAGAGAGCCACTTTTTTTTTTATCTTTAAGAGTTTGGAAAATAAATATGGATGTCACTGAAACTTTCAGACTCACCACACCTTAAAATATGCAGTTATGTGTTAATTAAAGCAGATAAAAGTAACAGCAGTGAAGCACTAATATGAAGGTAATATGACTCTTCACCTGTGCTGCTCTTCACCTGTGCTGCTCTTCACCTGTGCTGCTCTTCACCTGTGCTGCTCTTCACCTGTGCTCTGTGTGCTCGTGACTTCAGGTGGAGGAGAGTCTGGACCTGAGGAAACTGAACAACTGGCTCGGAGCCATGAAGGAAACCAAGGTGTCGGTCTACCTGCCTCGCTTCACGGTGGAGGACCACCTGAGCCTGAAGGAGAAGCTGCAGGAGATGGGACTGACCGACCTGTTCAGCCCCGACAAGGCCAGCCTGCCAGGTGCTGCTACCTGAGACACGCCCCCACCTGAGACACGCCTCCACCTGAGACACGCCTCCACCTGGGTGGTTTCTGCTCACAGCAGGTGTTGGGGGTCAATGTTCATGACCACGGCGACCACCGGACCGGACCGGACCGGACCGGACCGGACCGGACCGCCCACCACTGATGGAGTCACTGCAGCTCATGTTCAAGTCGAGACACGTTCATGTGACAACAAAATATAAACAGATTTAACAGTTTAGCAGTTTTCAGTTAGATTGTGTTTTTAAAACAATTAAGGCTGGGCAAGTTAACGCGTTATTATCCCGTTAACTCATTCATTTATTAACGCCAACATTTATTTTATCGCACGTTAACGCATGTTGCTCACGTGCTTTTATTTTGAAAAGTCTGTTACTGGCTGCTGCAGAATCGGAAAACAGTAAACATGCAGAAAAGCTAAAAAAGACATAGAACGGTAAAAATCCGTGAACTTTACAGTTCAGGTAGCAACTCAGGTAGAAATATTAACAATTCTGTCTAAAAAAAAAAAAAAAAATGTTAAACTGCAACCAAACGTTTGTGGTCATTCGTCCATGTTCCATCAGATCTGCTCCATGTGTTCACTGTCCTGCTGTTCTCTAGCTGGTTACTGCAGTGCAGCTCCATCTAGTGGCTCAGATGTGTAATGACAACAGAAAGTCCAGTCCTCCATTATAAAACTAATTCAGTTCTGTGGCCCGTTTTTTAATTTCGTATTTTTGATCCAAGTCAAAAATTGAATTATAAAAGATCAGGCATTTTTTTTCGTTTTTTTGTGTTAGATTAAAAAACGAAAAATGAAATAAAATGTCTTTTTTTTTTTTTTTTTTTGATTGACAATTGAAAATGGAAAGAAAGAAAAGGAAAGAAAAGTGTTTGAACAACAAATGTTATGACACTTTAGTTCATATGGCAGCAGAACATTTAAATAAAAGTGACCTTTACACTACTGTTGAATTCATTATTTGATTTTGCGTAAACAATGCGATTAATCGTGATTAATCAGGGAAATAATGCGATTAATCACGATTTAAAAATGTTATCGTTGCCCAGCCCTATAAATAACATATCAGATGCTGCGTAGACATTAATAACTTTATTTCAGAGTCAGTTTATTGCAAAATAACTTCAGATTTGAGGAAATTTATTCAAAGGTGCATTAATAATAAAAATATATTAAAAAGCTGGTAGAAGATAAAAATAAAAAAATAAAAGATGTATTCAGTCAGAATCAATATTTAAATC
>JAGFBZ010000682.1:0-75000 GCA_018398805.1 Hirundichthys speculiger | reverse complement strand
GGGGGCAGAATGCACCTCAGTTTACGGTTAAAAGTTGACATCGACTAAGAAACGTCAAGGTTTCCCGTAGCTCAGTCCAAGCTGCCATAGCTACAATCGGACTAGCAGCGCACCTTGATGACGCCACGGCCCGCTGCTAACGGGACCTCACGGCCAAAACTAGTCGATGTCAGAGCGTAGAATGGAGAAGGATCAGCCAATGAGCGTGCAGGTCAACCACTGGCCCCGCCCACTGGCAAAATGTCATTATTATGAAAAAGGAAGCAATTATGTAAAAACTCATTCTTAGATTTTAAAAAAAGCTATTCTGAAATAAACTATTATGCATTAAACTAAGATTAAATAATAATAAAAATATATTTCATAATAATAAACATGTATTTCATAATAATAAACGCCTGTATTTCATAAAAACAGACTCATTTATTCATTGAATTATGACCCAAACGGGGCTCCGTAGAATTAGGCCTGATTTAAGCTTCAGACGTTCATGGACGACAAACCTTTTACTTGTTGTTGCCGTTGCGCTGTAATCACACCACCAACCACCAGATGGCGCTCTGGGCTCTTTTCTTATTTATTCAAAAAGATGAAGAACAACAAATCCAAGCGTCACGTTTCTCGCTGTACATGTCAACGTGACGTCTGGACGTGAGGACACGGTAGCAACGCTTAAAATGAGGATGTTTGAACAGATTTGATCAGGATCAATGTTGCGTATTATTATTATTATTATTATTATTAATAAACCACTATATTAATAGTGCTGTTATTTTTATCCACCAGGTGGCAGCACCAGCCCTGTTGCATTTGGGGCTTTTTGCACACGACCACTTCCAACAAAGAACTTACATCATTTTCTAGCTTTAAACAGTCATGGTGGTGCACGTCTGCGATGCTACAGCGTAAATAACAGCGAAGACGCTACACACCTGTCCCGTCATGGCAGACGTGTCGCAGGTGAAGTGACACCTCTGGAAACCGTCCAGAAGACCGGAAAGGCACAGGTCTGCAGAGCTGAGCGCAAGCGGTATTCGGGTAGCCTCCATTATAGCACCGTAGGCTAGCACAGGCTAGGCTAGCCGAGCTAAAGTGGCTAACTGTGATTGCGGTGAGGTGGGCGTGTTCCAGCTGGTTCCGCTGCTCGTTCTGCAAGACGAAATGAAAGCCTCCGGAGACGTACGGGTGACATCACAGGATCTTTGTCCGGTTCTGATACGGTCCGTCTCAACGACCAGTCGGGTTTACGGGGCGCCGGCGGCGGAGTGACCTGGATGTAAAAGACGAGGCGACTCGCTGCTGTTTGACACTTAAAGTGCTTTATTTCCTTTGAAGGAGATGTGACCTGTGAGTGATCTAGTGGTCATAGGAAAGGAAGCTTCTTCACATTTTTCTAGACTAACTGACCTTTGGCCTCACCCCCCCCCCCCCTGCACCCCCCCCCCCCCCACCCCCCCCCCCCCCCACCCCCATCAACATGATTTAGCAAGAGACATGCAACAGAAAAGATCTTCACATAAAAACCTTTCAGGTTCATCGACTACAGATCCGTTAAGTACCCTCCCTTAAAAACAAAAATGTACAGTATTAAAAGTTAATTTACTAAACTTTTTTTTGTCAGATTAATTTTCTGTTTTGATATATTAGGATATATTTTTCAGGAATCAACCATAAAGAGTAATCTCATTTAGTGAATATGTCTAAATGATTTGATTTATAATTAGGCATGTTGTGTTCAAGATTACTGGATATTATTTATACTAAACATTAGATTCACACAGTAAAAAGTAAAAAATAAAATAATAAAAATAAAAAATAAACAAGCAAATAGATTTATACTTGAGCTGAAGACACATGAAAACAAAAGTTTGGCATTTTTATAATAAAGCAAACTTGAGCCGCTGAGACAAAACTGACTTGGACACGACGAAGATGACGAAGATGACGAAGATGAGGTTCGGCTGTTTTTCACAGTTTGAAAATGAAAGAAGTGAAATGAAAGGAATCTTTTAAAGCCGCTCCATGCAGCAGTACCTCCTCCGACCACACGGGGGCAGACGTCGGGACGTCTGTCGCCACGGGGCGCCTCCCTGTGGTCAGACGTGGTTCAGCCGCATACGGCAGCTTTACGGGATAAAAGTTGGATTTCGAGCTGCAGGTTTTTGACCCTTCAACCATCGTTTTCCCTCCGAGGACATAAAAACGGTAAAATAACAGTCCCGAGCTGAAAAAGAGCTGCAATGATGGCCGATGCTTCTTTAAACCAAAGGTCTTTGTTTAAAGGCCTCAATATTTCCCTCCACATTAAAAACACTGTTCATAGCTGTTAGCAGTGTAGCACTATATTATTATTATTCAGTTCAGATTAAAATATTTAGACTCGAAGCAGCAGCACCGCCTCTGATCCAGTTAAACCTGTAACACGGGAAACTGGGTCAGTTTTGTTTGTGATTCACGATGGACCAAAAGTCAGTAAAACATCTGAAGAACTTCCATTCACACACTTATGTTCTACTGGAACATCATGGAGCCTCCTGAGGTGCTGCCCCCATGTGGTCAGCAGTGGTACTGCTACTCAGCTACTCTTTAATGAAAGACATTTAAAGTTTATCAGATTTATTGGAGCCTTTAACGAGGATGAGACCCTGGATGTCGACCTGAAAGCTGCTCACGAGTTGGAAACTGAACGACTTCAATAAAAAAAAAAAAAACGGCTTTAAAAACATTTTTAAAGTTACGAAATAATCTCTTCACAGTGAAAATTAAGTTCTCGTCAGGCTGATAACAACGGTTTCTAAGGGCAGCTCTGATCCAACTTTTCCCCCCCGAGATTCCTCGAGCAGGACCAGACTGGTCCAGACTAGACCAGACTGGACCAGACTGGACCAGACTGGTCCAGACTAGACCAGACTGGACCAGACTGGACCAGACTGGTCCAGGGTAGACCAGGGTAGACCAGGCTGGACCATACTGAAGTAGACCGGTCTAGACCGAACCAGACTGGAGTATACTGAAGTAGACCGGTCTAGACCGAACCAGGCTGGAGTATACTGAAGTAGACCGGTCTAGACCGAACCAGGCTGGAGTATAGACCGGTCTAGACCGAACCAGGCTGGAGTATAGACCGGTCTAGACCGAACCAGGCTGGAGTATAGACCGGTCTAGACCGAACCAGGCTGGACCGGTCTGGAACCAGTGAAGTAGACCGGTCTAGACCGAACCAGGCTGGAGTATACTGAAGTAGACCGGTCTAGACCGAACCAGGCTGGAGTATACTGAAGTAGACCCGGCTGACCGAACCAGGCTGGAGTATACTAGTAACTGGTCTAGACCGAACCAGCTGGAGTATACTGAAGTGGTCTAGACCGAACCAGGCTGGAGTATACTGAAGTAGACTGGTCTAGACCGAACCAGGCTGGAGTATACTGAAGTAGACCGGTCTAGACCGAACCAGGCTGGAGTATACTGAAGTAGACCGGTCTAGACCGAACCAGGCTGGAGTATACTGAAGTAGACCGGTCTAGACCGAACCAGGCTGGAGTATACTGAAGTAGACCGGTCTAGACCGAACCAGGCTGGAGTATACTGAAGTAGACCGGTCTAGACCGAACCAGGCTGGAGTATACTGAAGTAGACCGGTCTAGACCGAACCAGACTGGAATATACTGAAGTAGACCGGTCTAGACCGAACCAGGCTGGAGTATACTGAAGTAGACCGGTCTAGACCGAACCAGGCTGGAGTATACTGAAGTAGACCGGTCTAGACCGAACCAGGCTGGAGTATACTGAAGTAGACCGGTCTAGACCGAACCAGGCTGGAGTATACTGAAGTAGACCGGTCTAGACCGAACCAGGCTGGAGTATACTGAAGTAGACCGGTCTAGACCGAACCAGGCTGGAGTATACTGAAGTAGACCGGTCTAGACCGAAACCAGGCAGCTGAGATATACTGAGTAGACCGGTCTAGACCGAACCAGGCTGGAGTATACTGAAGTAGAACCGGTCTAGACCGAAACGCTAGACCGACCAGCTAGAGATATACTGAAGTAGAGACCCGGTCTAGACCGAACCAGGCTGGAGTATACTGAAGTAGACCGGTCTAGACCGAAACCAGGCTGGAGTATACTGAAGTAGACCGTCTAGACCGAACCAGGACTGGAGTATACTGAAGTAGACCGGTCTAGACCGAACCAGGCTGGAGTATACTGAAGTAGACCGGTCTAGACCGAACCAGGCTGGAGTATACTGAAGTAGACCGGTCTAGACCGAACCAGGCTGGAGTATACTGAAGTAGACCGGTCTAGACCGAACCAGGCTGGAGTATACTGAAGTAGACCGGTCTAGACCGAACCAGGCTGGAGTATACTGAAGTAGACCGGTCTAGACCGAACCAGACTGGAGTATACTGAAGTAGACTGGTCTAGACCGAACCAGACTGGAGTATACTGAAGTAGACTGGTCTAGACTGAACCAGACTGGAGTATACTGGTCTAGACCGAACCAGGCTGGAGTATACTGAAGTAGACCGGTCTAGACCGAACCAGACTGGAGTATACTGAAGTAGACCGGTCTAGACCGAACCAGGCTGGAGTATACTGAAGTAGACCGGTCTAGACCGAACCAGGCTGGAGTATACTGAAGTAGACCGGTCTAGACCGAACCAGGCTGGAGTATACTGAAGTAGACCGGTCTAGACCGAACCAGGCTGGAGTATACTGAAGTAGACCGGTCTAGACCGAACCAGACTGGAATATACTGAAGTAGACCGGTCTAGACCGAACCAGGCCGGACTAGACCGGATGAAACTGGTTCAGCCTGGTCCAGAATGAACCCGACTGAACCAGTCTAGACCGGTCTAGTCTGGACCAGTCTAGTCTGGACCAGTCTAGTCTGGACCAGTCTAGTCTGGACCAGTCTAGTCTGGACCAGTCTAGTCTGGACCAGTCTAGACTGGACCTGGTCTGAGAGCAGCTTGTTCCTGACTGTAACTGGCTTGAAATGATGCTTTAACTGAAAACGCTCCAACAGGAAGCAGATAACTGGACCAACATGTTTCCCTACAGAATAAAAGCCTGGGAGCTAAATCTGTTTGTGATGAGAGCTGGGCAACATGTCCGCTTTTAAAAAATATACAAATGAGCCACAACTACCTTTAAGCAGAAACTTTAGACTAAAAACATGCTTAAATCATTTATCTGGCATCAAAACATCCGTTTATTTTCTGGAGCAACAACTTCAGCTGCAGCGTAGTGAGGTATCCTTATATATTCTATATATTCTTTTATATATGAACTCGTTTTACAGGTTTATTAAATCATCTGAAAACTACAAGCTCAGCATTTCAAAGACTGAACAGTCAGATGGAACCGGTGTGGACCCAGGTAGGTGCTCAGGTGGACTCCAGGGGCTGCTCAGGCTCCTCCCCCTTCACCCTCTTCCTCTTTTCTTTCTTTCTTTCTGCCATGAAAGTTGGGATTTTACAACAAATATTTGTGATTCCAGCAGTTGGGATTTAATTTCTGTTTTTACGAAAGTTGAAATTTAACAGATTAGTGACTTTAAAAAAATAAGTTTTAACAAAAAAATGATGAAATTCTACTAAAACAGCAGTTTTATCACAGAAAGTTGGGATTTGACGTCAAAGTCGTGAGATTTTATGACTAAATACGATTAAAGAACGTCAAGTTGAAGTTTTCTTTTTATGAAATTTTGAGATTTGATATTTATGAGAAGAAAATTTTTTTTACAGCAACAAGTTGCAAAACTTGAAAATTTTCAGCAAAAATTGCAGCTTTTCAAAATTCACAATTTTATGTTCCAAAGTCGTGATTCTTTGTCAAAGTTGATATTTTACAACAAAAAGCTGTAAATTTATAATTTCTGATAAAATTGTACTTTTTTTTTTTTTTTTTTTTTTAAAGAAGCAGATGAGCGTCTGGAGCGTCCTCATCCTCTCATCCTCATATCTTCATCCTCATCCCCTCATCCTCTCAGCTGAGCACCTGACCCCTGAAGTGTCTGTGCACGGCCCGGTCTGGGCCGGCCCAGAACAGGTCTGGACCGGCCCAGAACCAGGATCTGGACCGGCCCAGAACCAGGATCTGGACCGGCCCAGAACCAGGATCTGGACCGGCCCAGAACAGGTCTGGACCGGCCCAGAACCAGGATCTGGACCGGCCCAGAACCAGGATCTGGACCGGCCCAGATCAGGTCTGGACCGGCGCAGAACCAGGATCTGGACTGTTCTAGACCACCTGACTGAGTTACTCTGTAAAACAGTTAAATCTGTTCCAGAAACTAATTTGTCTTTATGCAGCTGTGTCTTCACGTACAAGAGTAAAAAAATAAACTTAAAACTGACAGTTCAACTCAAACCTGCAGCTCTTTTAAAAGAGGTCTTGTGGTTTTTAGGGAATATAAATATTTGTTCCATATTGCCCAGCCCTGTTCTATTAATGGATTTTTTTTTTTTTTGTTTTTTTTCCTTTTAAATTTATTTACAGGTCAGTTTTATTTCTGCAGCGTGCAAACTGCACTGAGGTTATCCGTTAACGTTCTGCTACGTAGGGAAACTGTAATACCTGATAGGTTCTGGTTCTGGTTCGGCCTGAAGTGTGAGCGCGGTTCCGGTTCCGGTTCCGGTTCCGGTTCCGGCTCCCGCGGGGGGTTCTGAGAGGAGAAAGACGAGCCGCGGGCTTCACTTGCATAAAGGACGTTTCCCGCCCGCTGAGGATCTGATCCGGTCCTGAAGGATCCGGTTCTGCCGGCCGGTCCTCCCAACGAGTTCAGCTCCGAGCTCATTTACATTTTTCATATCCAAAAAAACAAAACAAAAAAAAAAACAAACATCTTAGTAGTTTAAATAAGTCTGATAATAAGTGTAGGTTTGTCACCGTCCTGTGTTTATAAAACGTTTTCAACGCTTTCTTTCCCGCCGTTAAGTGCTGAAGTATTTCTGGCGTTGTGGGCGGGGCAGCGGGGCCCCGCCGTTAGTCCTTTGGTTGCCAGGTGGTCCAACCTGCACCCGCCCACCCTGAAGCAGGTGACCTTCAACCTCTGCAGGTCAGGTAAAGTCCCGGTACATCCATCCGGTCTGACGGGATCCGGCTGATCGGTCGTCAATGACGCGGGAACCTCCGCTGCAGGCGGAGCTTCACGTCACCTGAACCAGGACGAGGTCATCCTCTCTCCAGGTGTCATCATCTCTCCTGATGATGACATCACCTGAACCAGGACGAGGTCATCCTCTCTCCAGGTGTCATCATCAATCAGGTATTTACGAGCGTGAAGCCACAGAACTTTACAACGTAGTTTTCAGAGTTAAAGGTGGGGTATGTAGGTTTTAACATGTTATAACGACCCGGTTCTACATGAACTCCCACTGACTCTGAAGGATTCAGGACCGAACGAGGACGAATCCGGACCAGCTGAACCTCTCAATAGTTCCAGACCAAGTTCCCGTCAGCCAGGAACTGACTGGGACCAGTGGGGGTCCCGTCCTCTACTGGAACAACTGGACAACTCCCCCCGTAAGAATCTGAGCTCCGCCCCCCGCTGGTCAAATCTGAGCCCCGCCCCCCCAGTTTGTCGTCTTCCGCGGTAGTCGGGTTGGACCCCTGTTCCAATTATACGAAATTCGCAGTTTTCTATCATTAAGTTGTAATTTCGCGTCTAAAAGTCGACATTTTACAACAAAAAGCTGCAATTTTGGGTTAAAATGTCCCAATTATACAACTAAGAGTGGCAATCCTGCAAAATTTACAATTTTCTGACAAAGCAGTAATTTTAAGTCAAAAAGTCATAATTTTGAGAAATAATTAGCTTTGAAGCCAACACTGGTTAGCCTCCAAGCTAACACTGGTTTGCTTACAAACAAGCCACTCATCGTACAAGCTGTAGTTTATAAACTAACACAGATTATCTTACAGGATAGTGTGAGTTACACCAGGTAGCTTGTAAGCTAAATGGAGTTATCTGTCAAGCTAGCGCTGGTTAGCTTCCAAGCTAACACTGTTTTGCTTACAAACAAGCCACTCAGTGTACAAGCTGTAGTTTATAAGATAACACAGATTATTTTACAGGATAGTGTGAGTTCCACCAGGTAGCTTGTAAGCTAAATGGAGTTATCTGTCAAGCTAGTGCTGGTTAGCTTCCAAGCTAACACTGTTTTGCTTACAAAAAAGCCACTCAGCGTACAAGCTGTAGTTTATAAGATAACACAGATTATTTTATAGGACAGTGTGAGTTACACCAGGTAGATTGTGAGCTAAATCGGGTTATCTGTTGAGCTAGCACTGGTTAGCTTACAAGCTAACACTGGTTTGCTTACAAACTAGCCAGTCAGCGTACAAGATGTAATTTATAAGCTAACAGAGATTAGTTTACAGTGTGAGTTACACCAGGTAGCTTGTGAGCTAAATGGAGTTATCTGTTGAGCTAGCGCAGGTTAATTTACAGGATTAGCCTGCAAGCTAAAACCAACTACTTTATAAGTTAATGAAGATTAGCTTACAGGCTAACGATGACTAGCCAAGCTATAGCTGGTCAGCTACAAGCTAACACTGATAAGCTAACTAGCCGTCATGGATGTTGTTTGTTTCAGAAATGTGGGATGATCTCTTTACAGCATTTAAACCTTCTGTGAAACTGTTCAGAAACGGCGTCACGCGCTCAAATATAAACGACTTAAATAGAATTAGAAGATAATAAATATGAACCAAGTCTGCACACGAAGCAGATCGTTGTAAAGTTCTGCACCTTCAGACTCCAGATGATCCACAGCTGGAAACCAGCAGACTGAGACGTGGAGCTTCGAGTGCAGCAGATTAACGCGTCATTAACGGACGTTTCCGACCGGGTTTCTGTCCGTCCTCAACAACCAACCTGTCCTCCGTCCCGCGTCGTCAGAGCCACAAGTGTTTATGAAAAAGAGGAAAAAAAAAACAACCAGAAGACATGCTTGGTTTTACAAACATCTGAGAAGAGCGACGGACATCTCCGCGTCTGCGCGACAGGGCGCCCCCTGGTGGCGGCGCGCTGAGCAGCAGCTGTATTGCGTAGTGATCAGAGGTAACTGAGCTGTGTAGCTTATCTGAGCCTGGACGCCGTCCAGGTTTCCTGTTGGTTGAGTCAACGTCCCGCCAGACGGTTCCACCTGATCTACGAGATCCTCCAAAGATCTGAACGAGTCACGTGGATTTTAAAGCCAAATTAACTCAGCCAGTGTGATTGGAGTCGGCGCCAACGCGACGTCCTCAAGTGTCCCGAAACCTCCCAAAAACACGTTTAATTCACATTAAATCATCACCAAATGTGTCAATTTTCCATCTTCTTTTCAACGGCTCTTAAATTTTGTTTTCCTTCTTTTCTGAAGTGGAAGAGTCGGTGCGTCGACGGCCTCGTTGGAGAACGAACGCCGTTCGTTATCAAAGCAAAAACCCACTTCGATCAGTCATCTAACTGCAGGTTGAAACGGTCCAGAACCGGGATGTTCTGTTGGGAATTTGCTTCAATGTTTGTTGAGAAAAAATAAAAACGAACCCGAACACACGATGACGAAACTACGGTGAAGTTCAGGCGACCCGGTACCTCAAACGGTGGAAGGTATCGACGCGCCGAACCTCAGAGGCTACGTTCCCGTCAAACGGACCAGCACTGGTCCCGCCTACTTCTACCGGGACGACTGGAGGAAGATGCGTCTGCTAAGCCCCGCCCCCTGGCCCTAACCCTGCAGGTTTCTCTGGCCACATCTGGACCTGAACGACGGCGTTGATCCCGCCCACGTATCCACCTGACGTGGCCCGGATCTTCATTTTCTTCGGGTCTTTGGACCCTCAAAACTCTCTCAGCAGTCCTTTACAAAACTACCCAGACAGCAGGCACATGTTGGTCCCACCTGGTCCCACCTGGGCCACACGACTCCCAAACATCTGGAACCGGGCCGGTCTTGAGTTCTGGCCTGTGCGGTACGAGCCAGATGTGGCCCAACGTTTTATAAGCCTGTGTTGACCCAGATAGAATAAGAGAACCGGGCCGAGTTTAGCGTCGAAGCCAAACACGGGTCACAGAAAACTGCACATCTGGGCCACATCTGGGCGGTTAATCCGACCCGAACCCTCTCACTTAAACCCAGTTTTAATCATTTTTTTTTAAAGAGCTTATTGAAGGAAAACTAAGACGATACTGAAATGATCACGGAGGCCATGAGTTCGGGTCACATGACCCAGCCCTGACCCCGGGCCACATCTGGCCCCGCCTACAGCTCAGCTTCTCTGGACCGTGGGCGGGGCCATAAGTGCCAAAGGTGACCCGGATTTGACCCAGACGAAGGAATTAGGAATGAGAACGGATCGACTAATCAGATGGAAATGATTTAGGGTCAAACTTGACTCACCTGGTTGAGCAGGTGACCCCCCCCGCCCTGATAAACGCCAGCGGAGCCATTAAACTAAAAACTAAATCAATAAAGATGGTGAGATAGTAGCGCTGTAAACGGAGGTGACGCTGTAGCGGAGGAACTCCAATCACACTGGAACCCTGCAACACTTCCTCATCAGACCTGTTTTTATTTATTTGTGCGACTTCATTTTTTTTACCGCCGCGGCGGCTGAAGGGCACAAGGATTGTTCTCGTCGTTAAACCTGATTGTCTCGAGGCGAACAGAACGGACGTGGACCGCTGAACTGGCACTGAGAAGTTTGGCACCGTCTCCACCAGACGGACTGTAGCGACGCTGCGCTACGCTAACCTGGAAATATAAAAAAGTAGAAATCTGTAACGTAAAACTAGACGCAGGCGGATGAGAGCCGGCGAGCTGTGAGGCGCATGAGGTCGCTGGAGTGTGTGGCGTTTCTTCGTTTCTAGCTTAATCTGTTCTGTTTGGTTAGTGAAGGTAGATGCGGTTTAAAGCGGAAAAAATCTAAGTCTGGACTCTGAGGGGTCCGTTGATTTGGGCGGGGGGCGGGGTCTCCACCCCGCCCTCAGCCCCGCCCTCGCCCCTCCGCGGGGGTCAGTCGGGACCCGTGGTGGAGACGGAGGCTTGTGGGCCCTCGCTGTACTGGCCTCCGCCGCTACCGCCGCCTCCCCCTCCCCCTCCCCCACCCTCGGGCTCCTCCTGGCTGGGGAGGCCTCGTCGCTGGGACCGCCCCTGGACGTGACGGAGGCGGTGGTGGTCTCGGGGGAGGCGCTGTGGGCCTCCTGGGGGGCGCAGCCCGGGTGGTTCTTGCGGAAGTGTTGGTTGAGGATGGCCTGGAAGGGGAAGCTCTTGCCGCAGACGTGGCAGTGGAAGGGCTTGTTGCCCGTGTGCTTGCGGATGTGGTACTCCAGCTGGTCCTTGCGGGTGTACTTCTTGCCGCAGATGCGGCAGACGAACGGCGTGATGCCCATGTGGAGGCGCATGTGGCGGTCCAGGCTGCCCTTCTGGTTGAAGGACTTGCAGCAGTAGATGCAGGTGAGCCGGGGGTTGTAGCGGAACCAGCGGTCGCCCACCTGCTCCCTCAGGTACTCCTCGTAGCCGCCCATGTCGAACGCCGCGTGCTCCTCGCCCTGGAGGCAGAAGTGAGAAGTTACGGCGGCAGAGACCGACGCAAACAACCTCCGCTCACGACCAAACGCATTCGTTTGAGGACATCGTGGAAGCAAACGCTCGAAAGAACCGCCAAGAGAATATGACTGCATGGAAACCCCGCCCCTCTGTGATGTCACAGAGGGCTGACGTGAAAAAAAAACTCTCCAGGACGAAGCGTTTTCAGGCCCCTGAAAACTGAACATTTCAAACATGTGACTGTGTTTTAAAGTTGAGTGCTTTTATCGATACTGCGATATATATATATATATATATAGGGGTGAGTATTGGCAAGGACCTTGCAATATAATATGTATCGTGATATTTGAGTCACGAAACGTTATTATCACGATATTATTGCGATATTCTACCCAGTTAATATCAAAATTAAAAGTAGAGATGAAAAATCAAGTTGCTGTATACGTTCATCAGATGATATTGATCATTCAGAGAAATATTTGCTTCAAAACAACCTATTTATTATTATTAGTGTTTTTGCACATTTAAGTGAATGAATGAATTTTCCTAAAAAAAAAAATCAATATTATATCGGGCGGCCGAATATCGCAATATATATCGCCAAATTGATTTTTATTCACAACCCTAGCGATATATATCGATATTTTATCGAGTATTGATTTTTCAGCCGCGGGTATCGATATTCTAAGCTTCTTTCTAAACCTCCGTGTCCCACCTTTAAAAGCTTGCAGGCAACAATTAGCACTGTTTAAATAAATGAAACTATTTTTCCCAACACATCTTTTATTCATTTTGTCCAGCATTTACAAGCTGCCTGTCAGCCATATAATGTGTAATTGATGCTTTCAGTTCAATTAATTCAAACAAAGTCATTGGAACACTCACAAGATGTCACCAAAATCACTTTGTCCCTTTAAAATCTTTCAGAAAATGTATTGTAAGATGAATATCGATATATATCGTATCCTGAGCCGAACATCGTGTATTGTATCGTATCTAGGGGTGAGTATTGGCAAGGACCTCGCAATACGATATGCATCATGATACTTGGGTCACGATACAATATTATCACGATAATGCGATATCACGATATATTGCAATATTCTACCCAGTTAATATCTAAATTAAAAGTAGAGATGAAAAATCAAGTTGCTGTATATGTTCATCAGGTGATATTGATCATTCAGAGGACAAATTAAGTCAAAACTGTTTGCTTCAAAACAACCTATTTATTGTTTATTATTAGTGATTTTGCACATTTAAGTAACCATTACAACATACTGACAGCATTGTAAAAAAAAAAAATCAATATTAGGAGCTGAAAAATCAATATTATATTGGGTGGCCATAAATCGCGATATATTGCCAAATCGATTTTTTTTTTGACACCCTTAGGCTACACGCAATTCATAACATTATTACAATGAACAGATAATTCTACTGAACTGTATCGTCTTCAGGAGAACTTGTTGAACTCTGTGTAAAGTAGGGGTGAGTATTGGCAAGGACCTTGCAATACGATACATATCATGATACTTGGGTCACGATACGATATTATCACGATATATTGTGATATTCTACCCAGTTAATATCAAAATTAAAAGTAGAGATGAAAAATCAAGTTGCTGTATATGTTCATCAGATGATATTGATCATTCAGAAGACAAAAAACAATCTATTTATTGTTTATTATTAGTGTTTTTGCACATTTAAGTGAATGAATGAATTTTCCTAAAAAAAAATCGATATTAGGAGCTGAAAAAATCAATATTATATCAGGCGGCCGAATATCACAATATATTGCCAAATCTATTTTTTTCACACCCCTAGCAATATATATATCGATATTTTATCGAGTATCAATTTTTCAGCCGCGGGTATCGATATTCTGAGCTTCTTTTATATATATTTACATTGTAATATTTTTAGTTTACATTGTTTGTTGTATTTTTCCTTAATTGCATGCACCATCATCGCCGCAACAAATTCCTCGTATGTGTAATTAGCGGCTAACACGCTAACAACAACAAAACAAAAAGTCTGGTTTACTCTGCATGGAACGGGAACTTTATTCTGGCACTGCAGGAACTTGTAACATCACACAGGTTGTATTGTTGGGCTCCTGTTACACACACTACATTACCCATAAGGCCACACCATTACCCATAAGGCCACCTTCTTAAAGGGGCCAGGCTGACTCACAGCATTTCATTTACTGTGAGAGAACGCGCACAACATCCTGTGATGTTTCCACGATTTAAATTTTTTTTTAAATTATATTGTATATTTCTGAAAAAATCTGCGAATAACTAAAACCGCGGAACTTAAACCGCGAAGTGGCAACGGATCACTGTATTGTGTAATTGATGCTTTCAGTTCAGTTAATTCAAACAGTCATTGGAACACTCACAAGATGTCACCTTTAAAATATTTTGCTAAATGATGTAAATGTATTGTAAGATGAATATCGATATATATCGTATCGTAAACCGAATATCATGTATCGTATCGTGAGATTAGGTTTGGTCATGTTTAGAGCCTTCCGTCACATGTAAGGAGATGATGAATCATGCTAACGAGCGTCTGTAAAGGAGATGATGAATCATGCTAACGAGCGTCTGTCACCAGGTGAGCAGGACGTCCCCGTCACCTGCGGCGCCGTCGTACCTGTGAGCTCGGCTGTCGCAGCTCGTCGGCTCTGCTGGGAGACTCGCTCTTGGCTCTCTGGCGCTCCGTGAGGACGACCACGCTGCCGGTGGGACTGAACCTGCGGAGACACGGAGACGCGTCAGGCGTCCGCGGGCCGCCGGGCCGAAGCGTCGGGGCGGCGCCTCACCTGTCCGTCTCGCTGAAGCTGGAGGACGGCTGCATGCCGCGCCCCCCCAGCGGCGCCGTCGTCACCAGCGTGCTGCGCCCCGACGTGTCGATCATCACCGTGGCGCCCTCCTCCACCGGGCCCCCCTCCTCCTGGTGCTCGCCGGCGCCGATCCACTCCTCCATCCTCTCCGTCTTGATCCTGACCCCGTCCACGCCGCCGCCCTCCTCTGCGCTGCCGGTCCGCTCCGGGTCGCTGCTCGTCTCCACGTACCACTGGCCGGCCCGGTTGATGCGCAGGATGGGCTCCTTTCCCGCCCTGCCGCCGCCGCCGCCGCCGGGCGCCTCCAGCCCGCTGTGCTCCACCGTCGGCGGCGGGCTGAGAGGCTCCTCCGCCGGGCTGACGGCCTCGCAACGCCTCGGCGGCGGCGGCGGCGGCGGCTCCCCGCGGGCCGAGCAGCCGCAGGTGAGCGGCCCCTCGCGCCAGCGTCTCCAGGGTCCTGCCGGGCCTGGGGCCCCGGCCCGGCTCGTCGTCCCGGGCCTCCGGGTCCAGGTCGGCCAGGCTGATCTTCAGGTGGATGCCCTCCAGGATCTGCGTGCAGCGGTCGATGATGTGCTGCATCTGCAGGAAGCTGGCGGCCGTCAGGTAGCTGATGATGTCGGCGAGCTGCAGAACCAGGCGACCCGTGTAGCAGAACGACAGCAGCTGCTCGAACACCGACGGGTTCCGGATCACCGTCAGGGACACGGTGCTCATCTGGCTCAGGGACATGTGGTCCCGGAAGTACGGCGAGCTGGCGGCCAGAACCACCTTGTGGGCCCGGAAGCTCTGGCCCTGGACGTTGACCACGATGTCACAGAGGCGGCCCTGGACCCGCAGCTGGTTCAGGTGGGTCAGAACCGAGTTGCTGAAGTCCGGGATGTCCAGCTGGATGCTGCCGGAGCGCTCCATGCTGCAGCCTGCAGGGGACTGGGACAAGAGGACACATCAGAACCGGACCGGGACCGGACCGGGATCAGACTAGGACCAGACCAGGACCAGACCAGGACCAGGCTAGGACCGGACCGGGATCAGACCATGACCAGAACAAGACCAGACCAGGACCAGACTAGGACCGGACCAGACTAGGACCAGGACCCGACCAGGACCAGACTAGGACCGGACCCAGACCAGAACAAGACCGGACCAGGACCAGACCAGACCAGACCAGGACCAGATCAGGACCAGACCCAGACTAGACCCGGACCAGGACCAGACCATACCAGGACCCGACCAGGACCAGAACAAGACCAGACCAGGATCAGACCCTGACCAGGACCGGATCCGGACAAGACCAGACCAGGACCAGACCCGGACCAGGACCCGACCAGGACCAGACTGGGATCAGACTAGGACCAGACCCGGACCAGACCGAGGCCCACCGGTCTCCATGACCCCAGAACCCTCTGACATCACATACAGTCTGTCACTTCCCTGTTAACGTTTCTGGATTTTTGGGGCCCCACAAGGTTCTGTATGAGGCCCCCGCCCTCGTCTGTAAAACTACAAAGCGATGGAAGAGTTCAGAACCTTTAATGGGTCGGGACAGATTTGATTTTAATCAGAAGCTTTCAGAATAAAACTAGAGAGTAATTCTGACTTGATAAACTCAAATCTCAACGGTTCTGATGGGGTTCTGCTGGACCTCAGCTCCGACCCTGGATGTGGTTTCACTCCTGATCTGGGTCATGTGATCCGGATCTCATCTCCTGAGACCGACTGGTCCACCAGGATCGAGTCTCTCAGCCAATCAGAGCCGAGTCTCGCTGGGTCTCGTGACTCAGCAGCGACTCTAACCAGAGCGGTGGACCCGGATGATACCGGACCGAGCTGAGGAGTCCAGAACCCTGAGTGACATCACAGACGCTTTGTCCAGTTCTTCTCATACCGTCTATGATTTCACTCTGAGTTTATTTTAATGACAAACTTCTGTATGAGCTTCAGAGGACGACCCGGTTCTGGACAGCCTGGACCTGAACATCTGTCCTTCAGTGAGTTGTGAGGCTGTCAGGGTTCTGTGACATCACAGACCCGGTTTCCTCCGGAACCCTGAAACCCGCCACCAGGAACAGAACTGGGAGGACTCGGTGGTCCTGGAGGAGTTCTGGACCCAGAAGAGCCTCTGATCCAACAGGTCCTCTCAGAAATCTGGTCACGTGGACAGCAGCACGTGACAGCCTTCACACTACTGTCATGGACTTGTGTCTTCACCAGGTCTGTTCGGAACCGCCAGATCTGGAGCCGCATGAAGGTCCAGGTCTGGTTGAAGCTGAAGGATCCTGGTCCGGGTCCTGGTCCGGATGGAGGTCCCACGCTTCGGCGGGACACCTGCTGCCCCGTGACAGCGGTGCTCCGGACCAGAACCAGTCCGGGCTACCGGACGGAACCCTCCCTTCAAAACAAATGCGCGTCAGCGATCCTCCCGGGACCGGAAACCTCCAGCTGCTCACCTGGACGCTCACCTGAGCGGCGGGGACAGGTGGAGATGACGTCCGTCGTCGGGATGCGGTGCCGTCGACGCTTCAGTCCCGCACGGGACGGCGGATGACAGTGGCTCGGCTCGGCTCGGCTCGGCACGGCAGGCTGCAGCTCCACCCGCCGCTCCTCCGGGCTCCGGCGGCGGTCGCGTCGTGTTCAGGGCCGGGGAGGGGACACTGAGCTCGGCCTCCGGTCCGTCAGCAGCCGCTGCGCCGACATTCCGCTGGAAGGGAGGTTCGGTTCGGTGTCGGGCTGCGGCGGCTCCTCATCTTCCTTTTACCAGGGAGAAGGGCCGAGGCTGCAGGAAGGAAGGAGAAGAGGGGGGAAGTGCGCGCGGCATGATGGGAAATGTAGTTCATGGGCAGAACTGGCACGTATTTATGGGGAGTTTAGAAGACTACAGCACCCAGCATGCATCTGTCAGGTCACGATGGCGCTCGGGAGTTTGTCAAAGTAGAGTACTAAAAATATTGAGAAAAAAACTGAGTTTGAAATTCTCCAAAACAACAAAAGTTATTGGTTTCTCTATCTTAGCCGTTGATGGGTGTTTTTTTATTTATAATTATTTATAATATAAGATTAAATCAATAAAATGTGCGCCTTAATGTTCTGTAATTACATTTTCTCATGAAATCAGTAAAAAATAAAAAATCCTGACAATACAAAAACAAACAAAAAAACCCCCCCCCCCATAAAATATCAATATGAGCAAACTTGCAAATTTTTGACAGAAAATTATGATTTAATGTCCGAAAATCAAAAATATTTGTCATGAAATCTAAAATATCACAAAATCACAGGTTTGTTGACATCAAAATCACAAAATTTAACCAAACTGCAATTTTTCTGTAAAAGAAATTCTCAATTTCAGTTGAAAAATCATGAATTTTGTAATATTGCATTTTTTTATATAAAATTTATTTTTTCCCAAAAAACCTCTGACTTTTTAATTTAATGTTTAAACTTTTTCATGTAAAATATAAACTTTATATCTTAAATTACAAATGTTTATTGTAAAATCACTGATTTCATAAAATTCGTCTGTTTTTGACATAAAAAGGTGACATTTTTTAATAATATCTTGAATTTAGCAAAATCAGGACTTTAGAACATCAAAGCTGAATTTCTTGTCATAAAACTCAAACATTTTCAAACTTTGGACAAAAATTCCTGCTTTTTGTTGTAAAATCCGGACTTTTGTGGAACTGGACATTTTTGTTTTAAAAATAGTTTTTACTTTGAGATCGAGACTCAAAGTCACTACTTTCTAATTTATTACACACTTTTATCATTAAAAAACAAAATTTCAGAAACCTGCAGCTTTTTAAATTTTTCCTCCTAAAATCAGGAATGTTTGTTGTCAAACTGAAGTTTACTCCACTGAAACTACAATGACAAAATTTTACAAAATTGCAACTTTTGTACAAAAAAAAAATCACACTTTTTGTTTTAAAAGACATCATTTTTGTCAACTTCCATGTTTGTTTATTCTTTTTAAGTCAAATTGTAGTAAATCACAACTCTTTTTGAGGCAAATCGTTTATTAGAAACAATCTTTGTCATGTCGGAGGATCTTTGTTCTATGTCGGAGGTTGGCCTAGTGGAGACGTCATCCCAGCGTTGACCTCCACCTGTCTATATAGACGTCATCCCAGCGTTGACCTCCACCTGTCTATATAGACGTCATCCCAGCGTTGACCTCCACCTGTCTATATAGACGTCATCCCAGCGTTGACCTCCACCCTGTCTATATAGACGTCATCCCAGCGTTGACCTCCACCTGTCTATATAGATGTCATCCCAGCGTTGACCTCCACCTGTCTATATAGACGTCATCCTAGCGTTAACCTCCACCTTTCTATATAGACGTCATCCCAGCGTTGACCTCCACCTGTCTATATAGACGTCATCCCAGCGTTGACCTCCACCTGTCTATATAGACGTCATCCCAGCGTTGACCTCCACCTGTCTATATAGACGTCATCCCCAGCGTTGACCTCCACCCTGTCTATATAGACGTCATCCCAGCGTTGACCTCCACCCTGTCTATATAGACGTCATCCCAGCGTTGACCTCCACCCTGTCTATATAGATGTCATCCCAGCGTTGACCTCCACCTGTCTATATAGACGTCATCCCAGCGTTGACCTCCACCTGTCTATATAGACGTCATCCCAGCGTTGACCTCCACCTGTCTATATAGACGTCATCCCAGCGTTGACCTCCACCTGTCTATATAGATGTCATCCCAGCGTTGACCTCCACCTGTCTATATAGACGTCATCCCAGCGTTGACCTCCACCCTGTCTATATAGACGTCATCCCAGCGTTGACCTCCACCTGTCTATATAGACGTCATCCCAGCGTTGACCTCCACCTGTCTATATAGACGTCATCCCAGCGTTGACCTCCCACCTGTCTATATAGACGTCATCCCAGCGTTGACCTCCACCTGTCTATATAGACGTCATCCCAGCGTTGACCTCCACCTGTCTATATAGACGTCATCCCAGCGTTGACCTCCACCTGTCTATATAGACGTCATCCCAGCGTTGACCTCCACCCGTCTATATAGACGTCATCCCAGCGTTGACCTCCACCTGTCTATATAGACGTCATCCCAGCGTTGACCTCCACCTGTCTATATAGACGTCATCCCAGCGTTGACCTCCACCTGTCTATATAGACGTCATCCCAGCGTTGACCTCCACCTGTCTATATAGACGTCATCCCAGCGTTGACCTCCACCCGTCTATATAGACGTCATCCCAGCGTTGACCTCCACCCGTCTATATAGACGTCATCCCAGCGTTGACCTCCACCTGTCTATATGACCTCCAGACGTCATCGTTGACCTCCACCTGTCTATATAGACGTCATCCCAGCGTTGACCTCCACCTGTCTATATAGACGTCATCCCAGCGTTGACCTCCACCCGTCTATATAGACGTCATCCCAGCCTTGACCTCCACTTGTCTATATAGACGTCATCCCAGCGTTGACCTCCACCCGTCTATATAGACGTCATCCCAGCCTTGACCTCCACCCGTCTATATAGACGTCATCCCAGCCTTGACCTCCACCCGTCTATATAGACGTCATCCCAGCGTTTACCTCCACCTGTCTATATAGACGTCATCCCAGCGTTGACCTCCACCCCTCGATATAGACGTCATCCCAGCGTTGGCCTCCATCTGTTTATATAGACGTCATCCCAGCGTTGACCTCCACCTGTCTATATAGACGTCATCCCAGCAGCGTTGACCTCCACCTGTCTATATAGACGTCATCCCAGCGTTGACCTCCACCCGTCTATATAGACGTCATCCCAGTGTTGACCTCCATCTGTCTATATAGACGTCATCCCAGCGTTGACCTCCACCTGTCTATATAGACGTCATCCCAGCGTTGACCTCCACCCGTCTATATAGACGTCATCCCAGCGTTGACCTCCACCTGTCTATATAGACGTCATCCCAGCGTTGACCTCCACCCGTCTATATAGACGTCATCCCAGCGTTGACCTCCACCCTGTCTATATAGACGTCATCCCAGCGTTGACCTCCACCTGTCTATATAGACGTCATCCCAGCGTTGACCTCCACCTGTCTATATAGACGTCATCCCAGCGTTGACTTCCGTCCGTCTATATAGGCGTCATCCCAGCGTTGACCTCCCACCTGTCTATATAGACGTCATCCCAGCGTTGACCTCCACCTGTCTATATAGACAGCGTTGACCTTCTATATAGACGTCATCCCGCGATGTCATCCCAGCGTTGACCTCCACCCGTCTATATAGACGTCATCCCAGCGTTGACCTCCACCTGTCTATATAGACGTCATCCCAGCGTTGACCTCCACCCGTCTATATAGACGTCATCCCAGCGTTGACCTCCACCTGTCTATATAGACGTCATCCCCAGCGTTGACCTCCACCTGTCTATATAGACGTCATCCCAGCGTTGACCTCCACCCTGTCTATATAGACGTCATCCCAGCGTTGACCTCCACCTGTCTATATAGACGTCATCCCAGCGTTGACCTCCACCTGTCTATATAGACGTCATCCCAGCGTTGACCTCCACCTGTCTATATAGACGTCATCCCAGCGTTGACCTCCACCTGTCTATATAGACGTCATCCCAGCGTTGACCTCCACCTGTCTATATAGACGTCATCCCCAGCGTTGACCTCCACCTGTCTATATAGACGTCATCCCCCAGCGTTGACCTCCACCTGTCTATATAGACGTCATCCCAGCGTTGACCTCCACCTGTCTATATAGACGTCATCCCAGCGTTGACCTCCACCTGTCTATATAGACGTCATCCCAGCGTTGACCTCCACCTGTCTATATAGACGTCATCCCAGCGTTGACCTCCACCTGTCTATATAGACGTCATCCCAGCGTTGACCTCCACCCTGTCTATATAGACGTCATCCCAGCGTTGACCTCCACCCGTCTATATAGACGTCATCCCAGCGTTGACCTCCACCTGTCTATATAGACGTCATCCCAGCGTTGACCTCCACCTGTCTATATAGACGTCATCCCAGCGTTGACCTCCACCTGTCTATATAGACGTCATCCCAGCGTTGACCTCCCACCTGTCTATATAGATGTCATCCCCAGCGTTGACCTCCACCTGTCTATATAGACGTCATCCCAGCGTTGACCTCCACCTGTCTATATAGACGTCATCCCAGCGTTGACCTCCACCTGTCTATATAGACGTCATCCCAGCGTTGACCTCCACCCCTGTCTATATAGACGTCATCCCAGCGTTGACCTCCACCTGTCTATATAGACGTCATCCCAGCGTTGACCTCCACCCTGTCTATATAGACGTCATCCCAGCGTTGACCTCCACCTGTCTATATAGACGTCATCCCAGCGTTGACCTCCACCCTGTCTATATAGACGTCATCCCAGCGTTGACCTCACCCTGTCTATATAGACGTCATCCCAGCGTTGACCTCCACCTGTCTATATAGACGTCATCCCAGCGTTGACCTCCACCCTGTCTATATAGACGTCATCCCAGCGTTGACCTCCACCTGTCTATATAGACGTCATCCCAGCGTTGACCTCCACCTGTCTATATAGACGTCATCCCAGCGTTGACCTCCACCTGTCTATATAGACGTCATCCCAGCGTTGACCTCCACCTGTCTATATAGACGTCATCCCAGCGTTGACCTCCACCTGTCTATATAGACGTCATCCCAGCGTTGACCTCCACCTGTCTATATAGACGTCATCCCAGCGTTGACCTCCACCTGTCTATATAGACGTCATCCCAGCGTTGACCTCCACCTGTCTATATAGACGTCATCCCAGCGTTGACCTCCACCTGTCTATATAGACGTCATCCCAGCGTTGACCTCCACCCGTCTATATAGACGTCATCCCAGCGTTGACCTCCACCTGTCTATATAGACGTCATCCCAGCGTTGACCTCCACCTGTCTATATAGAAGTCATCCCAGCGTTGACCTCCACCTGTCTATATAGACGTCATCCCAGCGTTGACCTCCACCTGTCTATATAGACGTCATCCCAGCGTTGACCTCCACCTGTCTATATAGACGTCATCCCAGCGTTGACCTCCACCTGTATATAGACGTCATCCCAGCGTTGACCTCCACCCGTCTATATAGACGTCATCCCAGCGTTGACCTCCACCTGTCTATATAGACGTCATCCCAGCGTTGACCTCCACCCGTCTATATAGACGTCATCCCAGCGTTGACCTCCACCTGTCTATATAGACGTCATCCCAGCGTTGACCTCCACCTGTCTATATAGACGTCATCCCAGCGTTGACCTCCACCTGTCTATATAGACGTCATCCCAGCGTTGACCTCCACCTGTCTATATAGACGTCATCCCAGCGTTGACCTCCACCCGTCTATATAGACGTCATCCCAGCGTTGACCTCCACCTGTCTATATAGACGTCATCCCAGCGTTGACCTCCACCTGTCTATATAGACGTCATCCCAGCGTTGACCTCCACCTGTCTATATAGACGTCATCCCAGCGTTGACCTCCACCCTGTCTATATAGACGTCATCCCAGCGTTGACCTCCACCTGTCTATATAGACGTCATCCCAGCGTTGACCTCCACCTGTCTATATAGACGTCATCCCAGCGTTGACCTCCACCCGTCTATATAGACGTCATCCCAGCGTTGACCTCCACCTGTCTATATAGACGTCATCCCAGCGTTGACCTCCACCTGTCTATATAGACGTCATCCCAGCGTTGACCTCCACCTGGCTATATAGACGTCATCCCCAGCGTTGACCTCCACCTGTCTATATAGACGTCATCCCAGCGTTGACCTCCACCTGTCTATATAGACGTCATCCCAGCGTTGACCTCCACCTGTCTATATAGACGTCATCCCAGCGTTGACCTCCACCTGTCTATATAGACGTCATCCCAGCGTTGACCTCCACCTGTCTATATAGACGTCATCCCAGCGTTGACCTCCACCCGTCTATATAGACGTCATCCCAGCGTTGACCTCCACCCGTCTATATAGACGTCATCCCAGCGTTGACCTCCACCCTGTCTATATAGACGTCATCCCAGCGTTGACCTCCACCTGTCTATATAGACGTCATCCCAGCGTTGACCTCCATATAGACGTCATCCCAGCGTTGACCTCCACCCGTCTATAGACGTCATCCCAGCGTGACCTCCACCATCCCAGCGTTGACCTCCACCTGTCTATATAGACGTCATCCCATTGACCTCCCACCTGTCTATATAGACGTCATCCCAGCGTTGACCTCCACCTGTCTATATAGACGTCATCCCAGCGTTGACCTCCACCTGTCTATATAGACGTCATCCCAGCGTTGACCTCCACCCGTCTATATAGACGTCATCCCAGCGTTGACCTCCACCCTGTCTATATAGACGTCATCCCAGCGTTGACCTCCACCTGTCTATATAGACGTCATCCCAGCGTTGACCTCCACCCGTCTATATAGACGTCATCCCAGCGTTGACCTCCACCCGTCTATATAGACGTCATCCCAGCGTTGACCTCCACCTGTCTATATAGACGTCATCCCAGCGTTGACCTCCACCTGTCTATATAGACGTCATCCCAGCGTTGACCTCCACCCGTCTATATAGACGTCATCCCAGCGTTGACCTCCACCTGTCTATATAGACGTCATCCCAGCGTTGACCTCCACCCGTCTATATAGACGTCATCCCAGCGTTGACCTCCACCCGTCTATATAGACGTCATCCCAGCGTTGACCTCCACCTGTCTATATAGACGTCATCCCAGCGTTGACCTCCACCTGTCTATATAGACGTCATCCCAGCGTTGACCTCCACCTGTCTATATAGACGTCATCCCAGCGTTGACCTCCACCCGTCTATATAGACGTCATCCCAGCGTTGACCTCCACCCGTCTATATAGACGTCATCCCAGCGTTGACCTCCACCTGTCTATATAGACGTCATCCCAGCGTTGACCTCCACCCTGTCTATATAGACGTCATCCCAGCGTTGACCTCCACCTGTCTATATAGACGTCATCCCAGCGTTGACCTCCACCTGTCTATATAGACGTCATCCCAGCGTTGACCTCCACCTGTCTATATAGACGTCATCCCAGCGTTGACCTCCACCCGTCTATATAGACGTCATCCCAGCGTTGACCTCCACCCTGTCTATATAGACGTCATCCCAGCGTTGACCTCCACCCGTCTATATAGACGTCATCCCAGCGTTGACCTCCACCCTGTCTATATAGACGTCATCCCAGCGTTGACCTCCACCCTGTCTATATAGACGTCATCCCAGCGTTGACCTCCACCTGTCTATATAGACGTCATCCCCAGCGTTGACCTCCACCTGTCTATATAGACGTCATCCCAGCGTTGACCTCCACCCGTCTATATAGACGTCATCCCAGCGTTGACCTCCACCTGTCTATATAGACGTCATCCCAGCGTTGACCTCCACCTGTCTATATAGACGTCATCCCAGCGTTGACCTCCACCCGTCTATATAGACGTCATCCCAGCGTTGACCTCCACCCGTCTATATAGACGTCATCACAGCGTTGACCTCCACCTGTCTATATAGACGTCATCCCAGCGTTGACCTCCACCCGTCTATATAGACGTCATCCCAGCGTTGACCTCCACCTGTCTATATAGTCATATAGACGTCATCCCAGCGTTGACAACCACCCGTCTATATAGACGTCATCCCAGCGTTGACCTCCACCCGTCTATATAGACGTCATCCCAGCGTTGACCTCCACCTGTCTATATAGACGTCATCCCAGCGTTGACCTCCACCCGTCTATATAGACGTCATCCCAGCGTTGACCTCCACCTGTCTATATAGACGTCATCCCAGCGTTGACCTCCACCTGTCTATATAGACGTCATCCCAGCGTTGACCTCCACCCGTCTATATATAGACGTCATCCCAGCGTTGACCTCCACCCGTCTATATAGACGTCATCCCAGCGTTGACCTCCACCTGTCTATATAGACGTCATCCCAGCGTTGACCTCCACCCTGTCTATATAGACGTCATCCCAGCGTTGACCTCCACCTGTCTATATAGACGTCATCCCAGCGTTGACCTCCACCTGTCTATATAGACGTCATCCCAGCGTTGACCTCCACCCGTCTATATAGACGTCATCCCAGCGTTGACCTCCACCTGTCTATATAGACGTCATCCCAGCGTTGACCTCCACCCGTCTATATAGACGTCATCCCAGCGTTGACCTCCACCCGTCTATATAGACGTCATCCCAGCGTTGACCTCCACCTGTCTATATAGACGTCATCCCAGCGTTGACCTCCACCTGTCTATATAGACGTCATCCAGCGTTGACCTCCACCTGTCTATATAGACGTCATCCCAGCGTTGACCTCCACCCGTCTATATAGACGTCATCCCAGCGTTGACCTCCACCTGTCTATATAGACGTCATCCCAGCGTTGACCTCCACCTGTCTATATAATACCCAGCATCTCTTTTGCTTAGCTCCCCTCCTGCTTTTTTGTTCTTCGAATATGATCCAGGTCCCAAGGTTTCTTCTCTTTAAAGGGAGTTTTTTTTTTTTTACACTGTTTGGCTTAAAGGTATTTTCTTCTGCTGTAGAGTTTTTTTTACTTCCCATTTTTCTTTTATTAAGATTTATAATTTCATTTAGTGATTTTTGTTCTGGGTCATGATCTGGGTCTCTGTGAAGCACCTGGAGACAACTTGCATTGTAATAGACGTTATACAAATAAAACTGAGCTGAATTGAAATCAGAAGACTTTTAATGATCATTTCTGTAACGTCCTGATCTTTTCCATCTAAAATGGTTCAGTATTTTTCCTCAGATGACATCATCATAGTATCCTGCTAACTGAGCTCATCAGCTGCTCAGGCTGAACATCCTGCTGAAGATCAGACCAGGCAGGAACAAGGTCCTTCCTTCAGTCGTTTCTAGCTGCAGGTGTGGTCCAGCGGCAGGTGTGGTCCGGCGGCAGGTGTGGTCCGGCTGCAGGTGTGGTCCGGCGGCAGGTGTGGCGGCAGGTGTGGTCCAGCGGCAGGTGTGGTCCAGCCAGGTGTTGTGGTGCAGGTGGTGGCCGAGCTGCAGGTTGTTGGTCGGGCTGCAGGTGTGGTCCTGCAGGTGTGGTCCGGCTGCGGGGTGGTCCGGCTGCAGGTGTGGTCCAGCTGCAGGTGTGTGCAGGTGTGGCCAGCGGCAGGTGTGGTCGAGCTGCAGGTGTGGCCGAGCTGCAGGTGTGGTCGAGCTGCAGGTGTGGTCCAGCGGCAGGTGTGGTCCGACGGCAGGTGTGGTCCGGCGGCAGGTGTGGTCCGGCGGCAGGTGTGGTCCGGCGGCAGGTGTGGTCCGGCTGCAGGTGTGGTCCGGCGGCAGGTGTGGTCCCGCTGCAGGTGTGGTCCGGCGGCAGGTGTGGTCCGGCGGCAGGTGTGGTCCTGCTGCAGGTGTGGTCCGGCGGCAGGTGTGGTCCTGCTGCAGGTGTGGTCCGGCTGCAGGTGTGGTCCGGCTGCAGGTGTGGTCCAGCTGCAGGTGTGGTCCAGCTGCAGGTGTGGTCCAGCAGCAGGTGTGGTCGAGCTGCAGGTGTGGTCCGGCGGCAGGTGTGGTCCGGCTGCAGGTGTGGTTGAGCTGCAGGTTGCCGTCGACCACCTCAACGGTGACGGTCGCCCCGTTTTCTCCGGTGGTCGTCCAGCACCTCCAGCTGGTCACCGTGTGCCGAGACTCTGCAGTGGACTGACGAGGTGACGCTGCTCACATCTGGAAGACACCGGACAAAAGCTAGAAACCTTCAGAGGACATATGAGGACTCTGAAGAAGGATGCTTGATTCAGAAGAAGGATGATTCATAATTTTACAACAAAAATCTGTGACTGTAGAATAAAGGCTGCAAATTGTACAAAATTTTCAATGTTACGACAAACTTTTATGTTAATAAGTTGCATTTTGAAAAAGTAAATACTTTATGACAAAGAAAATGTAATTTTAAGTTTAAAAGTTGTGACTTTGTGAAATAAAGTAAAAGTATAAAGAAATAATAAAGAAGTACATTTACGATTTTAGGACAAAATGTAGCAATTTTACGATAAAGTAACAATTTTTGCAAATTTTTTTGAACAAAAATTTCCTCTTTTTAACAACAAAAAGTTATAAAATTGCAAAATGTATCAATTTACAACAGAAAGCTTATAACTTTAGAACAAAAAGTTGCAGTTATACAAAATTTTTCAAATTTTGAGATAAAGTTGCAACTTTGTAAACTTTAACATTTTACATTTAAAAAATGTATTTAAATTGAAAATTTAGAACCGAATATTGCAACTTTATATGAAAAAGTTGTTTTTCACATTTAAATATTTTATGCCAAAGAAAACTTTTTTTTTTTTATTTTTGATTATACAACAAAAAGTCTGCGATCATGAAAAATTCACAATTTTACGAGAAGCTTTTTTAATACATTTTTTCAAATTTTCAAATAAAGTTGCCATTTTTTCCCCAAATTTCAGTTTTTATGAGAATTTTTTTAATGACAAACAGCTGTGATCTTAATTTTATGTCAACGAGTTGTGTTATTTTTGTAAGCCCATTTAAATTAAATTTTTGCCGTAATAAATGAGGGCGGAGCTACAGAGCTCCAAAGAGGGTGGGGCTTCTCCTGAATTGGGCTGAACCACATTGATTTCACAAAGTTTTATATGTTTATTGATTAACCAGGGCTGGGCGGAGTCACCGGTGACATGGACCAGCTAGAAATCACTTGTTTGGAGTTTGGAGGATCAATCTGCAGATGCAATTAATGCTCAAATAAGCAGAAAGCTATTTATCACTTAACCAATCATTCACCTTTTAAACTGACCTAAAAACTGGAAAATATGACAGTTCAAGATAATTTTGAACCTTTGAAAGTCAGGAAAATGTGTGACTTTTAATTATGTTTGTCCACATGGAAGCTTCACTCACTTGTCCAGAACGACCTGCCAGCAGCGTCCAGCCTGTCGACCAATCGCAGAGTCTTTAAGGTGAAGATGAACCAATCACAGAGTCTTTCAGGTGAAGATGAACCAATCGCAGAGTCTTTCAGGTGAAGATGAACCAATCGCAGAGTCTTTCAGGTGAAGATGAACCAATCGCAGAGTCTTTCAGGTGAAGATGAACCAATCACAGAGTTTTCAGGTGAAGATGAACCAATCACAGAGTCTTTAAGGTCTGAGGACAATGAACCTGTAAATGACAGGAAAGAAACTTACAGCAGAGAGGCAGCGTGAAGAGCAGGATCAGAGCCATGACGGACTAATCAGCTCTGATCTTCAGGTCTGATCACACATGAACTCTGACACACAGATTATTGATTGACAGGCTGTTTATGTTCAAACCGTCACACTTTGGTTCAGATGTTTCCCTCAGAGTCTTTTAAACTTCCATCGGCTGGTTGGTGAGTAAATGTCTCAGCTGACTTCTAGTTTGGTCTGATCGTTAATCCAAAACTCAGATGCACCTAAAGAAACTCCCTGGTCCAGAACTGCTGGCTATAGTTCTGGACCAGAGAAGTCCAGAACTATAGCCAGTACTTCTGGACCAGGGAAGTCCAGAACTATAGTCAGTAGATCTGGACCAGAGAAGTCCAAAACTATAGTCAGTACTTCTGGACCAGAGAAGTCCAGAACTATAGTCAGTACTTCTGACCAGAGAAGTCCAGAACTATAGTCAACAGATCTGGACCAGAGAAGTCCAGAACTATAGTCAACAGATCTGGACCAGAGAAGTCCAGAAACTAGTCAGTACTTCTGGACCAGAGACGTCAGAAGTCCAGAACTATAGTCAGTACTTCTGGACCAGAGAAGTCCAGAACTATAGCCAGTACTTCTGACCAGAGAAGTCCAGAACTAAAGTCAGTACTTCTGGACCAGAGAAGTCCGAACTATGGTCAGTACTTCTGACCAGAGAAGTCCAAGAACTATAGTCAACAGATCTGGACCAGAGAAGTCCAGAATCAACTATAGTCAGTACTTCTGGACCAGAGAAGTCCAGAACTATGTCAGTACTTCTGGACCAGAGAAGTCCAGAACTATGGTCAGTACTTCTGGACCAGAGAAGTCCAGAACTATGGTCAGTACTTCTGACCAGCGAAGTCCAGAACTATAGTCAGTACTTCTGGACCAGAGAAGTCCAGAACTAAAGTCAGTACTTCTGACCAGAGAAGTCCAGAACTATAGTCAACAGATCTGGACCAGAGAAGTCCAGAACTATAGTCAGTACTTCTGGACCAGAGAAGTCCAGAACTATAGTCAGTACTTCTGACCAGAGAAGTCCAGAACTATAGTCAACAGATCTGGACCAGAGAAGTCCAGAACTATAGTCAACAGATCTGGACCAGAGAAGTCCAGAACTATAGTCAGTACTTCTGGACCAGAGAAGTCCAGAACTATGGTCAGTACTTCTGGACCAGAGAAGTCCAGAACTATGGTCAGTACTTCTGGACCAGAGAAGTCCAGAACTATAGCCAGTACTTCTGACCAGAGAAGTCCAGAACTAAAGTCAGTACTTCTGGACCAGAGAAGTCCAGAACTATGGTCAGTACTTCTGACCAGAGAAGTCCAGAACTATAGTCAACAGATCTGGACCAGCGAAGTCCAGAACTATAGTCAGTACTTCTGGACCAGAGAAGTCCAGAACTATGGTCAGTACTTCTGGACCAAAGAAGTCCAGAACTATAGTCAGTAGATCTGGACCAGAGAAGTCCAGAACTATAGTCAGTACTTCTGACCAGAGAAGTCCAGAACTATAGTCAGTACTTCTGGACCAGAGAAGTCCAGAACTATAGCCAGTAGATCTGGACCAGAGAAGTCCAGAACTATAGTCAGTAGATCTGGACCAGAGAAGTCCAGAACTATAGTCAGTACTTCTGACCAGAGAAGTCCAGAACTATAGCCAGTACTTCTGGACCAGAGAAGTCCAGAACTATAGTCAACAGATCTGGACCAGAGAAGTCCAGAACTATAGTCAGTAGATCTGGACCAGAGAAGTCCAGAACTATAGTCAGTACTTCTGACCGAGAAGTCCAGAACTATAGCCAGTAGATCTGGACCAGAGAAGTCCAGAACTATAGCCAGTACTTCTGACCAGAGAAGTCCAGAACTATAGTGAACAGATCTGGACCAGAGAAGTCCAGAACTATAGCCAACTTCTGACCAGAAACAGAACTGGACCAGCGAAGTCCAGAACTATAGTCAGTACTTCTGGACCCGAGAAGTCCAGAACTATGGTCAGTACTTCTGGACCAAAGAAGTCCAGAACTATAGTCAGTAGATCTGGACCAGAGAAGTCCAGAACTATAGCCAGTACTTCTGGACCAGAGAAGTCCAGAACTATAGTCAACAGATCTGGACCAGAGAAGTCCAGAACTATAGTCAGTACTTCTGGACCAGAGAAGTCCAGAACTATAGCCAGTACTTCTGGACCAGAGAAGTCCAGAACTATAGTCAGTACTTCTGGACCAGAGAAATCCAGAAGTATAGTCAGTACTTCTGGACCAGAGAAGTCCAGAACTATAGCCAGTAGATCTGGACCAGAGAAGTCCAGAACTATAGCCAGTAGATCTGGAAGGAGAAGTCCAGAACTATAGTCAGTACTTCTGGACCAGAGAAGTCCAGAACTATAGTCAGTACTTCTGGACCAGAGAAGTCCAGAACTATAGCCAGTAGATCTGGACCAGAGAAATCCAGAACTATAGCCAGTAGATCTGGACCAGAGAAGTCCAGAACTATAGTCAGTAGATCTGGACCAGAGAAATCCAGAACTATAGCCAGTAGATCTGGACCAGAGAAATCCAGAACTATAGCCAGTAGATCTGGACCAGAGAAGTCAGAACTATAGTAGTAGATCTGGACCACAGAGATCTGGACCAGAGAGTCCAGAACTATAGTCAGTACTTCTGGACCAGAGAAGTCCAGAACTATAGCCAGTACTTCTGGACCAGAGAAGTCCAGAAAATAGTCAGTACTTCTGGACCAGAGAAGTCCAGAACTACAGTCAGTACTTCTGGACCTCCTCTGGCAGCATTTTAAAGTTATCATTTTTATTTCAGGGCTGCAGAAACTGTCCTGACATGAAACATGAAACAACAAGATGATCAATCGACTCCACAGTTACCTGATCAAACTCAACTTCTTGAATCTGCAGTTTGTAATTTTCAGGAAATCTTTTAGAAGAGCCAACCCCCCCCCCCCCCCCCCCCCCCCCCCCCCCTCCTATATGATCTGTTTTAGATTATTATTCAGCAGAGATAAGTGTCTTCAACCTGAAACGTTCTTGTTTTGCAGCTATAAAGCTGCAGTTCACCCACAGCACCACCAGGGGGCAGCACACCCCCACCTTCTCCTCTCCTCCTGAGCACTTCCTTCCTACCTCCTCTCCTCCCAACACTTCCTGGACTCCCTAAACATCTGCTGTGATGTCATCACAGCTGGACCGAGGCGCCAGCTCCCCACTGGCACGTTTTCACCTGTAACAACAGGTAATCAGGTAAAAGCCTCCCAGAGGACACATCCTGTTTCAGAAACTATTAATCTGCATCAGTCAAAGAAAACTAGTAAGAAAACTGATTTCTTTTTTTTTTTTGGTCAAAAATGTGTGTTTTTACAAGAAAGTTGCAACATTGCAAAATATGTTGAATAATTTTAAAATAAACAAAAAAAAAGTTATTTTAGGTGATAAAGTTGTAATTTTATGTTGAAAAGCCGCAGGGCTTTGAAGATGATATTTTACAATAAACAGTTGTAATATTCGATTAAAAGGTCATGGTTTTGAAAAAATTCAAGACTTGACAACACAATGTCACGATTGTAGGAAGTTTTAGTTTCATGATGTCGTGATTTCAGGTCAAAAGGTCACATTTGTGATGCTGCTCATGTGGTGGTGATTCAGGTGAGTGACAGGTGTCAGTGCGAGTTACCTGAGATGATGAGAAGATCACAAACACCTGAGATCAGACGAGGCTCCTTTGTTTCTGTTTAACACCAGCAGGGGTCAGAGGTCATCAGCAGGGGTCAGAGGTCATCAGCCGGGGTCAGAGGTCATCAGCCGGGGTCAGAGGTCATCAGCCACGCCCCTCAGAGGGAACGCTCAACCTGAGACCCTGACCTCGTTAATCTAATTAACCTGCTCATTAACCTGCTCATTAATCTGCTCATTAACCTGCTCATTAATCTGCTCATTAACCTGCTCATTAACCTGCTCATTAACCTGCTCATTAATCTGCTCATTAACCTGCTAATTCATTAACCTGCTCATTAACCTGCTCATTAATCTGCTCATTAATCTGCTCATTAATATGCTCATTAATCTGCTCATTAACCTGCTCATTAATCTGCTCATTAATCTGCTCATTAACCTGCTCATTAATCTGCTCATTAACCTGCTCATTAACCTGCTCATTAATCTGCTCATTAATCTGCTCATTAACCTGCTCATTAAAGGTGGGGTGGGTGTTGTTTTTTTGCAACACTTTTTACAATATTGCCTGAAAACCTTTTCACATTTCCATTGCACCCACTGAAATAAAATGTTTGCAAAAAAAACTAAACATTTTGGTCCAGTCTAGAAGGTATAATCAGAGAAAAACTCTGACCAATCAAAAAAGTGATCATCACTATTTTGATTGGCTGCCTAATACGTCCATCAAATATCACCCCTCCCTCCCTCCCTATGGTTCATGCAGTCGTGAATCATGTGAAGGCGTGGTTTTCGAGGGGTGAGCTGAAGAGGAGGAGGCGGAGCCTTTGGGAGGAGGGAGGGAGTGTATATTTTCAAAATCTCACTTGAGTTGGATTGCTGGAACCGTTTTTCAAACAACACCTACTCCACCTTTAATCTAAATGAGGAGTTTTTGTACCCCAGGGGTTAAAATACTATAAACAGGCCGGACTGGTGAATTAATGGTTCAGAGAAACGTATGTTTGTATTTGTTGGCTGAAAGTTAATAACCGTCAACAGTTAACCATAAAACTGAGCTTCTTTACTTCCATCACGCCTCCAGGTGATTCAGCCGCTGATGTGGTTGACCTGAGTGAGACCCTGATAGAACCATTCATCACCCACCTACCTGAGGAGAACCACCGTGAGCAGTTCATGTGGAACCAACCTGGAACAAATGTGGAACCAATTTTGAACCAATGTAAAACCAACATGGAACCAATCTGGAACCAACATGGAACCAAAGTAGAACCAATGTGGAACCAATGTGGAACCAACATGGAACCAATGTAGAACCAACATGGAACCAATGTAGAACCAACATGGAACCAATGTGGAACCAATGTAGAACCAACATGGAACCAATGTGGAACCAACGTGGAACCAACATGGAACCAATCTGGAACCAACATGGAACCAAAGTAAAACCAATGTGGAACCAATGTGGAACCAACATGGAACCAATGTAGAACCAACATGGAACCAATGTAGAACCAACATGGAACCAATGTGGAACCAATGTAGAACCAACATGGAACCAATGTGGAACCAAAGTGGAACCAACATGGAACCAATCTGGAACCAACATGGAACCAAAGTAGAACCAATGTGGAACCAATGTGGAACCAACATGGAACCAATGTAGAACCAACATGGAACCAAGGTGGAACCAATGTGGAACCAATGTAGAACCAACATGGAACCAATGTGCAACCAACGTGGAACCAATATGGAACCAATGTGGAACCAATGTGGAACCAACATGGAACCGACATGGAACCCATGTGGAACCAACATGGAACCGACATAGAACCTATGTGGAACCAACCTGGAACCAATGTGGAACCTACATGGAACCAATGTGAAACCAACATGGAACCAATGTGGAACCAACATGGAACCAATGTGGAACCAACGTAGAACCAACATGGAACCAATGTGGAACCAACATGGAACCGACATGGAACCCATGTGGAACCAACATGGAACCGACATAGAACCTATGTGGAACCAACCTGGAACCAATGTGGAACCTACATGGAACCAATGTGAAACCAACATGGAACCAATGTGGAACCAACATGGAACCAATGTGGAACCAACGTAGAACCAACATGGAACCAAAGTAGAAGCAACATGGAACCAATGTAGAACCATCATGGAGCCAATGTGGAACCAACATGGAACCAAAGTAGAACCAATGTGGAACCAACATTGAACCGACATAGAACCAATGTGGAACCAATGTGGAACCAACGTAGAACCAATATAGAACCAACATGGAACCAATGTGGAACCGACATAGAACCAATGTGAAACCAACATGGAACCAAAGTAGAACCAATGTGGAACCAATGTGGAACCAACATTGAACTGACATAGAACCAATGTGGAACCAACGTAGAACCAACATGGAACCAAAGTAGAAGCAACATGGAACCAATGTAGAACCATCATGGAACCAATGTGGAACCAAAGTGGAACCAACATGGAACCAATCTGGAACCAATGTGGAACCAACATTGAACCGACATAGAACCAATGTGGAACCAACGTGGAACCAATATAGAACCAACATGGAACCAATGTGGAACCAACATTGAACCGACATGGAACCAAAGTAGAAGCAACATGGAACCAATGTAGAACCATCATGGAACCAATGTGGAACCAAAGTGGAACCAACATGGAACCAATCTGGAACCAATGTGGAACCAACATTGAACCGACATAGAACCAACGTGGAACCAACGTAGAACCAACCTGGAACCAACATAGAACCAACATGGAACCAAAGTAGAACCAACATAGAACCAACATGGAATCAACCTGGAACCAAAGTACAACCAACTTAAAACTAATGTGGAACCAATGTGAAACCAACATGGAATCAACCTGGAACCAAAGTACAACCAACTTAAAACTAATGTGGAACCAATGTGAAACCAACATGGAATCAACATACTGATGCATCATGGTAAAACAAGTTTGAATTCATCCACAAAGTATCGAGGGACTGACTATAAATGAAACTACAACTAGTTCAGCTGTGAACATTTTCAGCTTCAGAGGCTTAAATTAATAGATCGACTTAATTCTTTTAAAATCACTAAATATTTATCAACAGCTCTCACACAGTCAGCTCAGTTCTGAATCGTTTAGAGAAAAGAAGCTTTATATTCTGATTTTAATTGTTCAATTGGTTCCACTTTGGTCCCTGCTGGCCCCCGTAGGTCCCTGTTTGTCCCTGTATGTCCCTGTAGGTCCCTGAAGGTCCCTATTGGTCCCTGAAGGTCCCTATTGGTCTATGTCAGTCCCTGTAGGTCCCTGTTGGTCCCTGTAGGTCCCTGTAGGTCCCTATTGGTCCCTGTAGGTCCCTATTGGTCCCTGTAGGTCCCTATTGGTCCCTGTTGGTCCCTGTCGGTGCCTATTGGTCCCTGTAGGTCCCTGTTAGTCCCTGTTGGTCCCTGTCGGTGCCTATTGGTCCCTGTAGGTCCCTGTTAGTCCCTGTAGGTCCCTGTAGGTGCCTATTGGTCCCTGTAGGTCCCTGTTTGTCCCTGTTTGTCCCTGTAGGTGCCTATTGGTCCCTGTAGGTCCCTGTTTGTCCCTGTAGGTCCCTGAAGGTCCCTATTGGTCCCTGTAGGTCCCTTTTGGTTCCTGTTGGTCCCTTTTGGTTCCTGTTGGTCCCTGTTGGTCCCTGTAGGTCCCTATTGGTCTATGTCGGTCCCTGTAGGTCCCTGTTGGTCCCTGTAGGTCCCTGTTGGTCCCTGTAGGTGCCTGTAGGCCCCTGTTGGTCCCTGCAGGTCACTATAGGTCCCTGAAGGTCCCTGAAGGTCCCTATTGGTACCTGTAGTTCCCTATTGGTTCCTGTTGGTCCCTGTAGGTCCCTCTTGGTCCCTGTAGGTCCCTGTTAGTCTATGTCGGTTCCTGTAGGTCCCTGTTGGTCCCTGAAGGTCCCTATTGGTCCCTGTTGGTCCCTGTAGGTCCCTGTAGGTCCCTGTAGGCCCCTGTTGGTCCCTGCAGGTCACTATAGGTCCCTGAAGGTCCCTGAAGGTCCCTATTGGTACCTGTAGGTCCATATTGGTTCCTGTTGGTCCCTGTAGGTCCCTCTTGGTCCCTGTAGGTCCCTGTTAGTCTATGTCGGTTCCTGTAGGTCCCTGTAGGTCCCTATTAGTCTATGGCAGTCCCTGTAGGTGCCTATTGGTCCCTGTTGGTCCCTATTGGTCCCTGTAGGTCCCTGTTGATCCCTGTAGGTCCCTATAGGTCCCTATTGGTCCTTGTTGGTCCCTGTAGGTCCCTGTTGGTCCCTGTCGGTCCCTGTAGGCCCCTGTTGGTCCCTGTTGGTCCCTGCAGGTCACTGTAGGTCCCTGAAGGTCCCTATTGTTCCCTGTAGGTCCATATTGGTTCCTGTTGGTCCCTGTAGGTCACTGTTGGTCCCTGTAGGTCCCTATTAGTCTATGTCAGTCCCTGTAGGTCCCTGTTGGTCCCTGTAGGTCCCTATTAGTCTATGTCAGTCCCTGTAGGTCCCTGTTATTCCCTGTAGGTCCCTGTTGGTCCCTGTAGGTCCCTGTTGGTCCCTGTTGGTCCCTGCAGGTCCCTATTAGTCCCCGTAGGTCCCTGTTGGTCCCTGTAGGTCCCTGTAGGTCCCTTTTAGTCCCTGTAGGTCCCTATTAGTCTATGTCGGTCCCTGTAGGTCCCTGTTGGTCCCTGTAAGTCCCTATTAGTGCCTGTTGGTCCCTGTAGGTCCCTGTTAGTCCCTGTAGGTCCCTGTAGGTCCCTGTTAGTCCCTGTAGGTCCCTGTTGGTCCCTGTAGGTCCCTGTTAGTCCCTGTAGGTCCCTGTAGGTCCCTGTTAGTCCCTGTAGGTCCCTGTTAGTCCCTGTAGGTCCCTGTTGGTCCCTGTCGGTCCCTGTAGGCCCCTGTTGGTCCCTGTTGGTCCTTGCAGGTCACTGTAGGTCCCTGAAGGTCCCTGAAGTTCCCTATTGTTCTCTGTAGGTCCATATTGGTTCCTGTTGGTCCCTGTAGGTCCCTGTTGGTCCCTGTAGGTCCCTATTAGTCTATGTCGGTCCCTGTAGGTCCCTGTTGGTCCCTGTAGGTCTCTATTAGTCTATGTCAGTCCCTGTAGGTCCCTGTTGGTCCCTGTAGGTCCCTGTTGGTCCCTGTCGGTCCCTGTAGGCCCCTGTTGGTCCCTGTTGGTCCCTGCAGGTCACTGTAGGTCCCTGGAGGTCCCTATTGTTCCCTGTAGGTCCATATTGGTTCCTTTTGGTCCCTGTAGGTCCCTGTTGGTCCCTGTAGGTCCCTATTAGTCTATGTCGTTCCCTGTAGGTCCCTGTTGGTCCCTGTAGGTCCCTATTAGTCTATGTCGGTCCCTGTAGGTCCCTGTTGGTCCCTGTAGGTCCCTATTAGTCTATGTCAGTCCCTGTTAGTCCCTGGTATTCCCTGTAGGTCCCTGTTGGTCCCTGTAGGTCCCTGTAGGTCCCTGTTAGTCCCTGTAGGTCCCTGTTGGTCCCTGTTGGTCCCTGTAGGTCCCTGTTAGTCCCTGTAGGTCCATATTGGTTCCTGTTGGTCCCTGTAGGTCCCTATTAGTCTATGTCGGTCCCTGTAGGTCCCTGTTGGTCCCTGTAGGTCTCTATTAGTCTATGTCAGTCCCTGTAGGTCCCTGTTGGTCCCTGTAGGTCCCTGTTGGTCCCTGTCGGTCCCTGTAGGCCCCTGTTGGTCCCTGTTGGTCCCTGCAGGTCACTGTAGGTCCCTGGAGGTCCCTATTGTTCCCTGTAGGTCCATATTGGTTCCTTTTGGTCCCTGTAGGTCCCTGTTGGTCCCTGTAGGTCCCTATTAGTCTATGTCGGTCCCTGTAGGTCCCTGTTGGTCCCTGTAGGTCCCTATTAGTCTATGTCGGTCCCTGTAGGTCCCTGTTGGTCCCTGTAGGTCCCTATTAGTCTATGTCAGTCCCTGTTAGTCCCTGGTATTCCCTGTAGGTCCCTGTTGGTCCCTGTAGGTCCCTGTAGGTCCCTGTTAGTCCCTGTAGGTCCCTGTTGGTCCCTGTTGGTCCCTGTAGGTCCCTGTTAGTCCCTGTAGGTCCCTGTTGGTCCCTGTAGGTCCCTGTAGGTCCCTGTTAGTCCCTGTAGGTCCCTATTAGTCTATGTCGGTCCCTGTAGGTCCCTGTTGGTCCCTGTAGGTCCCTATTAGTGCCTGTTGGTCCCTGTAGGTCCCTGTTAGTCCCTGTAGGTCCCTGTTAGTCCCTGTAGGTCCCTGTAGGTCCCTGTAGGTCCCTGTAGGTCCCTGTAGGTCCCTGAAGGTCCCTATTGGTTCCTGTTGGTTCCTGTTGGTCCCTGTTGGTCCATGTAGGTCCCTGTAGGTCCCTGTAGGTCCCTGTTGGTCCCTGTAGGTCCCTGTAGGTCCCTGTTAGTCCCTGTAGGTCCCTGTTAGTCCCTGTTGGTCATGATCCTGGTTTTCTTTTTTAAATATTTTTTTCTCACTAGGTTCATCTCATCAGCTCGGCCCACCATCTTTATTCTGTTGATCCTCAACAGAACAGAATTATTCTGGTTCCTCCGGACTGGTCTCTGATTTCAGGGGGCGGTACCAGCAGAAGGAACTGCCTCTGTACGCCATTGGACAGACACACGTAAAGCCCCGCCCCCTGTCTGTGATTGGCCGGAGCAAGGTTTCCAGAGAGATCTTCACTGAAGGAGACAGAGAGTTGAGGGTCAGAGGTCATGCAGAATGACTTACCCTGCCTTTAATTCATTTACAGCAGCTTCTCTGGTTTTTTTTCTATTTCCTTCTTTATTACGTGCTAACAAACAAACATTTAGAGTTAAACAGTGCAGATGGAGCGACAGAGTTCAGGCGGGATCTTCACAAACAGTTTCAGAACAAAGAAAGAGGAATTAATTGATTAATCAATCGGCTCCTGGTGGAGAACAATGGAAGTCAATGGGCTGTGGTCACTATGGTAACAGAGTCCAGTCTCCATGACGATGCTCCGTGAGGTTCCTCCAGCTCCGGTTCTGGAGCTTTCCATCGGATCACATGACCTGGAGGTTCAGATCAGAAACGTCTGGAGGACTTTCCAGGAAACCAGTTGAGTCAGCATTTTTGAGTCGCTGGTCTATTGTCATGGTCCGGTTCTGGTCCGGTTCTGGTCCGGTTCTGGTTCTGGTCCGTAATTCAGAAACACTGAACAGAACCGCCTTCGGGTATAAATTAATTCAACTACAGCAACAACATCAAACAGGAAGTAAAAAATACATTCTGACCAGTTTCTACAACTTTGATTCAACTAAACTTTTTACAGCGACGTCACGACAGAAACGTTCATGAATCAGAGCTCAGACGCGTCTCATCCATCCGTCATCCATCCGTCATCCATCCGTCATCCATCCATCCGTCATCCATCCGTCATCCATCCATCTATCCATCCATCTATTCATCCATCCATCCGTCCATCCGTCATCCATCCATCCGTCATCCATCCGTCCTCCATCCATCCGTCCATCCATCCGCCATCCATCCATCCATCCATCCATCCATCCATCCATCCATCCATCCATCCGCCATCCATCCATCCATCCATCCATCCATCCATCCTCCATCCATCCATCCATCCATCCATCCATCCATCCATCCATCCATCCATCCATCCATCCATCCATCCATCCATCCATCCATCCATCCATCCATCCGATCCATCCATCCATCCATCCATCCATCCATCCATCCATCCATCCATCCGCCATCCATCCATCCATCCATCCATCCATCCATCCATCCATCCATCCATCCATCCATCCATCCATCCATCCGTCCATCCATCCGCCATCCATCCATCCATCCATCCATCCATCCATCCATCCATCCGTCCATCCATCCATCCATCCATCCATCCATCCATCCATCCATCCATCCATCCATCCATCCATCCATCCATCCATCCATCCATCCATCCATCCATCCATCCATCCATCCATCCATCCGCCATCCATCCATCCATCCATCCATCCATCCATCCATCCATCCATCCATCCATCCATCCATCCATCCATCCATCCATCCATCCATCCATCCGATCATCCATCCATCCATCCATCCATCCATCCATCCATCCATCCATCCATCCATCCATCCATCCATCCATCCATCCATCCATCCATCCATCCATCCATCCATCCATCCATCCATCCATCCATCCATCCATCCATCCATCCATCCATCCATCCATCCATCCATCCATCCATCCATCCATCCATCCATCCATCCATCCCATCCATCCATCCATCCAGCCATCCATCCATCCATCCATCATCCATCCATCCATCCATCCATCCATCCATCCATCCATCCATCCATCCATCCATCCATCCATCCATCCATCCATCCATCCATCCGTCCATCCATCCATCCATCCATCCATCCATCCATCCATCCATCCATCCATCCATCCATCCATCCATCCATCCATCCATCCATCCATCCATCCATCATCCATCCATCCATCCATCCATCCATCCATCCATCCATCCATCCATCCATCCATCCATCCATCCATCCATCCATCCATCCATCCATCCATCCATCCATCCATCCATCCAGCATCCATCCATCCATCCATCCATCCATCCATCCATCCAGCCATCCATCCATCCATCCATCCATCCATCCATCCATCCATCCATCCATCCATCCATCCATCCATCATCCATCCATCCAGCCATCCATCCATCCATCCATCCATCCATCCATCCATCCATCCATCCATCCATCCATCCATCCATCCATCCATCCATCCATCCATCCATCCATCCATCCATCCATCCATCCATCCATCCATCCATCATCATCCATCCATCCATCCATCCATCCATCCATCCATCCATCCATCCATCCATCCATCCATCCATCCATCTGTCCATCCATCCATCCATCCATCCATCCATCAGGGGGATCATCCAGCAGAACATACTGGAACAAAGTTTGATGTTCATGTTTTTAAACACAAAACCTCAAATGCTGATTAAAAAAAACTAATATTTTAATGAATCTTTGGGGGTCGTAATTTAAAAAGCAGCAGCTGAGCTCTAAATTCATGTGGATTTCTGTTTGTGACGTTTAACAACAGTGGAGCAAAAAAAAATAAACAAAACAACATTTGCATGAATTAAGTTTTCGTTTCTTAAATATTTGACAGGTGTGTTTAAGCGCTAGACGTTCTAGAAGGTGAGTAGAAAGGTTCTGATTCTACTGGACCGATGAAGCGTCTCTACGGAGCTGCTCAGAACCTTCATCCAGTAGATCCAGTAGAACCAGTAGATCCAGTAGATCCAGTAGAACCTCGACGATCTGGTCGGGTCACTTCAGGGAAACGAGGACGTCTGGATGCAGTACGGGTCTGAACCGGTCCGGACTGAGCTGGTCCGGTCTGAGCTGGTCTGGTCTGAACCGGTCCGGCCTGAGCTGGTCCGGTCTGAACCGGTCCGGTCTGAACCGGTCCAATCTGAGCCAGTCCAATCTGAGCCAGTTGGGTCTGAGCTGGTCTGGTCTGAACCGATCGGGTCTGAGCTTGTAGGGTCTGGTCTCAGCCGGTTGGGTCTGAGCCGGACCAGTCTGACCTGGTCCGGTCTGAGCCAGTCCGGTCTGGGCCAGTCCAATCTGAGCTAAGCCGGTCCGGTCTGAGCCGGTTCAGTCTGAGCTGGTCCGGTCTGAGCCGGTCGGATCTGAGCCGGTCCAGTCTGAGCCGGTCCAGTCTGAGCTAAGCCGGTCCGGTCTGAGCCGGTTCAGTCTGAGCCGGTCGGATCTGAGCCAGTCCGGTCTGAGCCAGTTGGGTCTGAGCCGATCCGGTCTGAGCTGGTTCAGTCTGAGCCGGTCCAGTCTGAGCTAAGCCAGTCCGGTCTGAGCCGGTCCGGTCTGAGCCGATCCGGTCTGAGCCGGTCCAGTCTGAGCTAAGCCGGTCCGGTCTGAGCCGGTTCAGTCTGAGCCGGTCCAGTCTGAGCTAAGCCGGTCCGGTCTGAGCCGGTTCAGTCTGAGCCGGTCCGGTCTGAGCCGGTCGGGTCTGAGCCGATCCGGTCTGAGCCGGTTTAGTCTAAGTCGGTCCAGTCTGAGCCAGTCCGGTCTGAGCCGATCCGGTCTGAGCCGGTCCGGTCTGAGCCTGTTGGGTCTGAGCTGGTCTGGTCTGAACCAATCGGGTCTGAGCTTGTAGGGTCGGGTCTGAGCCGATCCGGTCTGACCTGGTCCAGTCTGAGCCAGTCCTCTCTGAGCCGGTCCGGTCTGAGCCGGTCCTCTCTGAGCCGGTCCGGTCTGAGCCGGTCCGGTCTGAGCCGATCCTGACTGACGGACAGCACCGGGCCGAAGGTTGCGAGCTACATGCAGAGCACGGACTTCCTGCGACCGGGACGTCACAGGTTCTGGTCTGACGGGTCCGGAAGGGTCCGTAAATGCCGGAGACCCGATCAGCTGAAGGTCCGAGACGACGACGTCTCCTGTACAAACCAAAACGGCGGGTCGGACGGCGGGTCGGACGGCGCCCCGGTCGGTCCTCCCGGTCCCCCGTTTAGGACGACGAGGTGACGTTCCCCGAGGACACCGCCGTCGTCTCCCTCGGCGAATACTCCGCCTCCTCCTTGTTGGGGTGGGAGGAGTTATCGGACTTGCTGCGGCTGAACTCCGCCCCCATGACGGGCCCCGCCAGCTTGGCCCGGGGCCGGACGCAGGCGGTGCAGCACAGCAGCGTCTTGAGGAACGCCCGGCGCATCTCGTTGCTGGTGAGCGTGTAGATGAGCGGGTTCATGGCGGAGTTGAGGACGGCGAGCCCCAGGAACCACTCCACCTGGTAGAGGACGGGACAGGTGAGCGTCTCGCAGGCCACGTCCAGCAGCAGCAGGACGAAGAGCGGCGCCCAGCAGGCGATGAAGCCGCTCAGCACGATGATGACGGTCTTCAGCAGCGCCAGCGACTTCTCCGAGCTCTTGCTGTTGGCGCCGGCGCCGCCGCCGCGGCCGTTGGACACCTTGCGGAAGACGAGCTTGCGGCTGCGGGTGCGGACCAGCGCGTAGATGCGGGCGTAGAGCACCACGATGGCGAGGAGGATGACGCTGAAGACGGTGGTGCAGAACAGGATGTAGGTCTTGTGGTAGAGCGGCAGCACGGTGGAGCAGCGCGCCATGTTCCCGATGCAGTTCCAGCCCATCACGGGCAGCCCGCCCAGAACCGCCGCGATCATCCACACGGTGCTGATGAGCAGGAAGACCCGGAACGTGTTGCCGTTGTTGTGCAGCTTCATCTTCAGCATGGTGAGGTGGCGCTCGATGGCGATGGCCAGCAGGCTGAAGACGGACGCCGCCAGCGCCACGAACATGCTGCCCTCCCTGAGGAACCACTGCGTGGGCGTCAGCTTGTAGGTGTTGGCGCCGGACAGCAGGATGTTGGCGGTGTACACGACGCCGGCCAGCAGGTCCGACAGCGCCAGGTTCCCGATGAAGTAGTACATGGGCTTGTGGAACTTCTTGGTCCTCCAGATGGTGGCCAGAACCAGGATGTTCTCCAGGATGATGAAGCAGCACACGACGATGAAGACCACCGCGTCGGCCTTCAGGCCCGAGTCCTGCTGCGTCTTCCGGAACTTTCCGGTGAAGTTGTAGTGTTTGGCGATCAGGTCGGAGTAGCCGGGCTCAGCCATGGCCTGCAGCTGCAGCGGGAGTCCAGCGGGGGGCGCCGTGTCCTCAAACCTCAGTCCTTCATGTCAGGGGGTCGCCGTGAGGAGGAGCGGGGAAGGTCCTGCTGCTGGAGGGGGACATGGTCCTGCAGGGACAGGGGACAGGGGACAGGGGACAGCGTCTTTAATATCTGCTCTGCTCAAATATTCGTCACATCTACACTGTAAAAAACAAAAGTAATATAACAGAATTGTTAAAATACGTTCACAAATATATCGTAATTTCAGTTCAGTTATTTAAGGGAATAAACTGTAAAATTCAACTTTAAAACTCTGATCTGGTCCAGTCTGAGCCAGTCCGGACCGAGCCGGTCCTGACTGACCCAATCAGGTCTGATCTGGTCTGGTCTGGCTAGGCGGGTCTGAGCCGGTCCAGTCTGAGCAGGTCCAGTCTGAGCCGGTCGGGTTTGAGCCGAGTCTGATCTGGTCCAGTCTGAGCCAGTCCGGACCGAGCCGGTCCTGACTGACCCAATCAGGTCTGAGCCGGTCCAGTCTGAGCCGGTCCTGACTGAGCCTGTCAGGTCTGAGCTGGTCCAGTCTGAGCCTGTCCGGTCCTGCTGAAATATTCTTTACATCTACACTGTAAAAAAAAAAAAAGTAATATAACAGAATTGTTAAAATACGTTCAGAAATATATCGTAATTTCACAAATATTTGTCTGTTATTTAAGGGAATAAACTGTAAAATTCAACTTTAAAACTCTAAAAAAAAAAGGAAAAAAATCATTTAAAATTACTGAGGAATTAATAGTAAAAATTTCTTTGTTAATTGACTAATATTTCCATTTAAAATAACTACAATTACTCTCATTTCTATATGGTAACATGTATTAACATTACATCAATCGATTATTATTAATTATATTTATTTTGAAAGGCCATCTAAAGAGACATAGGGAAAGGGGAAACTTGAGAGGGTGAATAATTAATTATTATTAATTTAATTAATAAACAGGTGAATAATAAAGAGTTGGACTTGAACTTAGCGCTGCTGCCTCTAATGGAGCATCCGCTCTAGTCTGCTGCTAGTGATCTGGCAGCTCCTTCTGGGTCGTTTCCCAGCATCCTTTGCAGCCCTGGTTGTTTAGGTGCTTATCTGTGTTTATTTGTTAGCTATTTGATTTAATGCTAGCATGTAAAGTCTGTTGCTGGTTTGACCCCCCCCCCCCCTTACATTTAACATGTTAATGTGTGTCACCCTGAGTTTAAGTCGGTCTGTGTTCGAATGAGAACCCGTGAGTTTGTTTAATAAAGTGTGTAAAACTAAACTTGTGCTGCGCAGAAACAGGAAGTTGACTAAATCCTCCTTTAGCTAATGCTAATGCTAATGCTAAGCTAATGCGCCATGACTGTCAGGTGTTGCAGACCAGGATCCACTACAATACAAAGGCTACAGTCCTTAAAATTGTAACAATTTTAAACCCAAAAACTAGTTTTTCAACAGTTTTATGACATGTTTTGAAAGATGATTCACATTATTTTTTGTGTCATATACTGTTATATTACATCAAACACAAATTATTATACAACTTCTTTACATAAAATAATGTCATTGAAACCAATTAATAACAGCACATTTCTGTAAATTTAAGCATTATTATTCATAATACAGCATTTACTTACCATATTGTTTTAAAATGTGAAAATGTTTCTAATTAAATGTTAAAAACAACCTGAAAATAAGGCAAAATCTTGTTAAAATTACAACTACAAACTATATTTTAATTATGGAAAAAAAATGTGTTTTTATGAGAAAGTAATATTCTGTTATTTCACTGTATTTTTCTGGCGCCCCAGCTGACGGAAAATTACCGTTTTTTTTTTGTTTGTTTTTTTTTTAGAATATTTTATTTTTCAGTTTTCAATTTCAAGATATATATGACAACACAAAACCCCTCCCCTAACCCACCCACAAACTGGAAAGAGAGAGGGAGGAAAAACATAAATAGACAATTAAAATGAATAGATAATGAAAATAATATTAGTAAAATTGATATAAATTAATTAATAAAAAAAAAAAAACACAGTCGATTGGCAAGAAGACAACGGTATGCACTGACAACAAAGAGCTTGCAAAAAACTACAACCCATCCAAAAATTACCGTTTTTTAACGATTTTTTTTTACAGTGTACTTCAGCCTGTCACTCATCAGCAGCGTCAGTCTCTTAAACTGTAAATTAATACGTGAATGAAAGACGCCTCAGACTCTGAGAAGACCTCGTTCATGGACCTGATCGCAGCAGGACCTGAAGAGCAGAGGACCGGCTCAGACTGGACCGGGTCAGACTGGACCATCTCAGACTGGACCAGCTCAGACCGGACCAGCTCAGACTGGACCAGCTCAGACTGGACCGGCTCAGACCGGCCCGGCTCAGACTGGACCAGCTCAGACCGGACCGGCTCAGACCGGCCCAGCTCAGACTGGACCGGCTCAGACCGGACCAGCTCAGACCGGCCCAGCTCAGACTGGACCGGCTCAGACCGGACCGGCTCAGACTGGACCGGCTCAGACCGGCCCGGCTCAGACTGGACCGGCTCAGACTGGACCGGCTCAGACCGGACCGGCTCAGACTGGACTGGACCTCCTGGACCGGGTCAGACTGGACCTGCTCAGACTGGACCAGCTCAGACTGGACCGGCTCAGACTGGACCGGCTCAGCTGGACAGACCAGCTCAGACTGGACCGGGTCAGACCGGACCGGCTCAGACTGGACCGGCTCAGACTGGACCGGCTCAGACTGGACCGGCTCAGATCGGCCCGACTCAGATTGGACCGGGTCAGACCGGACCGGGTCAGTCCTTTATCTAACTGCGATCACAACGTGGCTTCAGCCATTTCTTCTCTAATTCAGAGTAGACATGTTGATTTAAAACAGCAGAGTTCTGCTGAGGATCAATCGGACCCTAAACCGGTTCCAGCAGCTCCAGCGGTCAGCAGAGTCTCCTGGACCTGAAGACCCGGTGAAACCTGAACGGAACATGAAAACTGGACCAGCCTCAGTTCAGGTCCTTCTGGTCCCAGCAGGCTCCTGGCTGCAGATGCACCGGGCCCCTGGAGCCACTAGAGGGCCCCAGAGCTCCACCAGCATCACTGAGGAGCATAAACTGAACCAGCTGCTTCTGCAGAGTCAGAACCAGATCATTAAAGTTCTGGACTCTGCAGCTCCTGACTCCGGTAACCGGTTCGGATCTGAAAACTGTAACTTTATAAGGTCACGTGTTTTGGTTTTAGAAAGTTCATGAGGTCATAAAGACATTCAGCATTTTCTCCAACGAACCAGGCTGAACCAGAACCAGAACCTTTAGTTCTGATCTGAGCTGCTTCTGCTCCTCCGACCAGAGGTTCCTGGACCAGACGGTCCCACCGGACCAGAACTGGGTCTCTGTTGAGTGGTAGGAACCAGATGTGGACCAGAGTACTGGTTCACATCTGGACCAGAGTACTGGTTCACATCTGGACCAGAGTACTGGTTCACATCTGGACCAGAGTACTGGTTCACATCTGGACCAGAGTACTGGTTCACATCTGGACCTCTACCTGAGCTGCTGACCCCCACCTGGACCCTGAGAGGAGAGATGGATGGATGGATGGATGGATGGATGGATGGATGGATGATGGATGGATGGATGGATGGATGGATGGATGGATGGATGGAGGATGGATGGATGAGTGGATGGATGGATGGATGGATGGATGGATGGATGGATGCTGGATGGATGAGATGGATGGATGGATGATGGATGGATGGATGGATGGATGGATGGATGGCTGATGGATGGATGATGGATGGATGGATGGATGGATGGATGGATGGATGGATGGATGATGGATGGATGGATGGATGGATGGATGGATGGATGGATGGATGATGGATGGATGGATGGATGGATGGATGGATGGATGGATGGTGGATGGATGGATGGATGGATGGATGGATGGATGAGTATAGCTTAATATAAACTGTTTATATAAAATAAAACGAAACCTGTGAAAATGTTTCGTGACTAAAAAAATGTTAAAAAGCTAAAATGTAACTAGAATTTTTCAAAAGAATAAAATAAGATAAAATAAAACATTATTTTATTTTACTAAACTGTGTTATTTATTTATCTAATTTTATGTTTTTTCAATGTTTTATGAGTGAACATAAAAAATAAATTAGAAAAATAATTTGCTTGTAAAATGTAAATAATTTAAAGCAGAAAAACTGACTCATGTTGTTGTTTTCTTTATTTTTTCTTTGTTAACTTTATAATAAAACAAAAAAATCCATTCATCCATCCATCCATCATCCATCCATCCATCTATCCATCCATCCATCTGAGGACGTCAGATTTTTTTCTTTTCTTCCATAAAATGACGCTAATCGAACTTCACTAGAATCGGTAGCATTAGTCATCCAGCTAGCCGTATTTTTGTAGCTTAGCTTAAATTTGAACGTTAGATTCATGAGTCCAGGCAGTTTTATTTGATGGAAGGTCACCACAGAGACCAGAGACCAGGATCTGAGCTGCATCCTGGTCACATCCAGCCTCTAATCATTTAAATATCACTGGACTTGTTTCAGAGGAGTTCCTCAGGGCTCGCTGCTTAGACCTCTTCTCTTCTCAGTTTACATTCACACTTCTCTTTAATCAGTAATTTCAGCTCGTTTGACTCACAGGAATCTGCTTTTGTCTCTTTCTTTGAGTTCAAACTGAACTGGGGAAAGAAAAAGGAATAAAACTGAATCCAGGACCATCAACGTTTTTTAACCGTTTGCTTTAAATAGTTTTTAAACAGTTAAACAGTTTTTGTTCATGTTTTATATTTTATGATCTGATAGCTGCTGTTCTGTCCTCTCAGCCTGGTCTCCCTCAGAAAGAATAAAGATCCACGTCTCATTGTATCTTCTTCTGTTTAAATAAAGTTTCAGAAACAGAGGGGGCCCAGCAGCCCCTTAAACAGGCCCCCAAAGACCTGGAACCGCCCCTGTCAGATCCTCCAGAACCATCAGCATCAAGCAGATTTCTGTTTCTGAGCCCAGAAACCGACTTCAACATGCCTTTACTAACTTAAAAAACAACAACAACAACAAACATTTCTAGCTTTAAACTGATAACTTCAGCTTCACTGGAACCTTTTTAATAATTACAAACTCAATGCAACAAACTCGAGCATTAAAATCATGAATTCTTTTTAAATGTTGTATTTTACTGAGTCATAATTATGTTATCCAGCTGTTTTTTTTAACAACATAATGTTTTGGATCTATAATTAGGTTGAATAAAGATTAAGTTTAAATTAAACTAAAAACAAACAGAAACTGAGCCTGAAAAAGTTAGAAACGTCCGTGAAACATGTTTTTAGGCTGAAACCAGTGAAACCATCTTCCTCCAGTAACAAACTGGGAGCTTCAGACTCGAGCTCGAAACTTTCAGGAGAACAAACTGATCTGAACCTGATAAAGTTAAAAAAAAAAAAAAAGCGGTAAAACTTCAGTTTCAGCCTCAAACCTTCATTTAAACATGAATTCAGAAGAATCCCGACACTTTTATCTGACAGCAGAAATTAAAGGCTCGTTAAAGCCGTTAAAGAATAAAAGTCTCATCCGGATCGTTCAGAGTTTTAATTTTACATTTAAATCATCTTTATTCATCACTGACCTGAACGCGGCTCCTCAAACATAAAACCGCTTCACGACGATCCACTTTGGGTTTTTCTTTTTGTTTTTTTTCCTCAGAAAAATGGTTTCCGGATCTTCTAGAAGCTTCAGCCTCAGATCAGATCGGATCAGATCAGATCAGATCGGATCAGATCAGATCGGATCAGACCGGTTTCAGAAACATGGAAGTGGTTTTAAAGACGGTTTTACCTTCAGAGACCTTCAGACCTGCAGCCACTAAAACAGTCCGACAGCGGAGTGAAGCGGGGAAGACGGACGCGCGCACGGGCGCGCGCCCGATGAGGAGGGGGAGGGGGGGGGGGGGCTGCCCTCCTCCTCCTGCTTTAATCCAGACCTTCAATCAAACCAATAAACAGTCAAATGTGATTTTTTCTAAAGATCCCTGTTACTGTTTTAATTATAATTCTCATCTAAAAACATAATAATATTATAGCTGGGCAATGATTAAAATATTTAATCACGATTAATCTCATTGTATACGTAAAATCAAATAATGAATTCAAAAGTAGTGTAAAGGTCACTTTTATTTAAATGTTCTGCTGCCATATGAACTAAAGTGTCATAACATTTGTTGTTCAAACACTTTTAACATCAGCACTTGTCAGTAACACATATTTAGTGTAAATCTCATCTTAAAAAATGTAAAATAAAATAAAGCTTATTGCCACTGCCAGGACATTAATGTCATCCTGTTTTTATAAAAAATAAAAAAAAGTCTACAAACAAAATCCAACAAATGATTGTGTCTCAGCACAATCAGAACATTAAAACAGGTAATTTCTGAGGTAACAGCAGAAACTTTTAACGGGGAGTTCAACTTGTCAGTTGTTACAAATAACCTTGTTTCTGTTGAATCCTCCGTCTGGGAGAACTTTAAAATGAAAATGTCCATGTTAAAGTTCAGTAACTTTATCAATCCGTGTATCATTCATTCTTTCCATTTTCAATTGTCAATCAAAAATTTAAAAAAAAATTAAAAAGTGACATTTTATTACATTTTTTGTTTTTTAATCTACGCAAAAAAACGAAGAAAAAGAAGCCTTTTTTTTTTATATTTCAATTTTAGACTTGGATCAAAAATACAAAATTGAAAAACGGGCCACAGAACTGAATTAGTTTTATAATGGAGGACTGGACTTTCTGTTGTCATTACACATCTGAGCCACTAGATGGAGCCGCACTGCAGTAACCAGCTAGAGAACAGCAGGACAGTGAACACATGGAGCAGATCTGATGGAACATGGAGGAATGACCACAAAACGTTTGGTTGCAGTCCAGAATTTTTTTTTTTCAGACAGAATTGTTAATATTGCTACCTGAGTTGCTACCTGAACTGTAAAGTTCACGGATTTTTACCGTTCTCCATGTCTGTTTTAGCTTTTCTGCATGTTAATTATCTTCTGGTTCTGCAGCAGCCAGAAACAGACTTTTCAAAACAAAAGCATGTGAGCAACATGCGTTAACGTGATAAAATAAATGTCAGCGTTAATAAATTAACGTGTTAATGTGATAATAACGCGTTAACTTGCCCAGCCCTAATAAAAACATAATAAACCATCTGATCAAAGTGAGTCTCAGACAAATTAAACCAGATAAACAACAACATGTCACTGTTTTCACATTATTATTATTTATTTTCCCAGTTTTTTTTGTCCTTTATTGACAGTGAAGGAGGACAGTATTTATTTTATATTATTAAAACCATCAGGTGACGATTATTTATTTCAGAGCAGAACTGGAAATAACGAGTTCAGTGAATTTTAATGAAGGAGTCAGTTTTGAAACAGTTTTAACAGAATCAGATGAAAAATAAATATTAGGAGGAGCTCCACATCTGTCCAGGAGCTCCACATCTGTCCAGGAGCTTCACACCTGTCCAGGAGCTCCACATCTGTCCAGGAGCTCCACACCTGTCCACATCCAGGAGCTCCACATCTGTCCAGGAGCTCCACATCTGTCTAGGAGCTCACACCTGTCCAGGAGCTCCACACCTGTCCAGGAGCTCCACACCTGTCCAGGAGCTCCACACCTGTCCAGGAGCTCCACATCTGTCCAGGAGCTCCACATCTGTCCAGGAGCTTCACATCTGTCCAGGAGCTCCACAGCTGTCCAGGAGCTTGTGACATCGGGTTATCGGAACAAGCTGTTGGCTGGTTCGATAACTATCTCTCTGACAGAAAGCAATGTGTTTGTTTTGAAGGCAGCTCATCATCCTTATTAAATCTTTCGACTGGTGTACCCCAGGGATCAGTTTTAGGGCCAATATTGTTTATCATCTATGTGAATACACTGGGCAGTAATATTCCTGATGCTAAACTTCATTTCTATGCTGACGACACAGTGATTTATTGCTGTGGCTCCACCCTTGTCGAATCTCTAATGAAGTTACAGACTGCATTTAATCTATTAGAACATCAACTATTTGACCTAAGACTTGTTCTAAATGCCGAAAAAACTAAACTCATCGTATTTTCTAATGGCAGAAAGACAACTGAACCTTCTCCTAGCATTTTATCTCTACAGGGGTGTGAAATTGAGCATGTCCCTTCTTACAAGTATCTTGGAATTTTAATCGATGACCGATTGTCTTTTAAATTGCATGTACAAAACCTAGTAGTAAAAAGACGAGGGTTAAAAGTTGGATTCTTTTTTTCGTCACAGGTCGTTGTGTTTTTCTTTTGCTGCCAGGAAAAAATTGGTTGCTGCTACCTTCCTCCCTGTACTTGATTATGGTGACCTTTTATACATGAACGCTCCTGCAAACTGTTTATGTTCATTAGATTCTGTGTACCATAGCGCTTTAAGGTTTGTTACAGGTTGTAGAGCTTAAGGTTTTTAAGGTTTGTTTACAGGTTGTAGCGCTTTAAGGTTTGTTACAGGGGTTGTAGCGCTTTAGGTTTGTTACAGGTTGTAGCGCTTTAAGGTTTGTTACAGGTTGTAGCGCTTTAAGGTTTGTTTAAGGTTTGTACAGGTTGTAGCGCTTTAAGGTTTACAGGTTTACAGGTTGTAGCGCTTTAAGGGTTTGTTACAGGTTGTAGCGCTTTAAGGTTTGTTACAGGTTGTAGCGCTTTAAGGTTTGTTTAAGGTTGTTACAGTTGTAGCGCTTAAAGGTTTGTTAGGTTTGTAGAGCTTTAAGGTTTGTTTACAGGTTGTAGCGCTTTAAGGTTTGTTACAGGTTGTAGCGCTTTAAGGTTTGTTACAGGTTGTAGCGCTTTAAAGGTTTGTTTACAGGTTGTAGAGCTTTAAGGTTTGTTACAGGTTTTTGTAGCGCTTTAAGGTTTGTTAAGGTTAGAGCTTTAAGGTTTTTGTTACAGGTTGTAGAGCTTTAAGGTTTGTTACAGGTTGTAGAGCTTTAAGGTTTGTTACAGGTTGTAGCGCTTTAAGGTTTGTTACAGGTTGTAGCGCTTTAAGGTTTGTTACAGGTTGTAGAGCTTTAAGGTTTGTGTACAGGTTGTAGAGCTTTAAGGTTTTGTTTACAGGGTTGTAGAGCTTTAAGGTTTGTTACAGGTTGTAGCGCTTAAGGTTTTGTAGCTTTGTTTGTTACAGGTTGTAGAGCTTTAAGGTTTGTTACAGGTTGTAGCGCTTTAAGGTTTGTTACAGGTTGTAGCGCTTTAAGGTTTGTTACAGGTTGTAGCGCTTTAAGGTTTGTTACAGGTTGTAGCGCTTTAAGGTTTTTACAGGTTTGTAGTTTTTAAGGTTGTAGAGCTTTAACGTTGTACAGGTTGTAGAGCTTTAAGGTTTGTACAGGTTTAGCGCTTTAAGGTTTGTTACAGGTTGTAGCGCTTTAAGGTTTGTTACAGGTGTAGCGCTTTAAGGTTTGTTACAGGTTGTAGGCTTTAAGGTTTGTTACAGGTTGTAGAGCTTTAAGGTTTGTTACAGGTTGTAGCGCTGTTAAGGCTTTAAGGTTTGTTACAGGTTGTAGAGCTTTAAGGTTTGTTACAGGTTGTAGAGCTTTAAGGTTTGTTACAGGTTGTAGCGCTTTAAGGTTTGTTACAGGTTGTAGCGCTTTAAGGTTTGTTACAGGTTGTAGCGCTTTAAGGTTTGTTACAGGTTGTAGAGCTTTAAGGTTTGTTACAGGTTGTAGCGCTTTAAGGTTTGTTACAGGTTGTAGCGCCCTCTCTACCAGCACGGCGCCTTTCACATTGGTATATTTTTATTTATAAAGCAATTTTGGGACTACTGCCCCAGTACCTCAGTGAATATATTTCTAAAACTAATTGCAATTACGGCCTGCGTTCCAACGATTTCTATTTACTAAAAGTGCCCAAAGTTCGCTCTGTGTTAGGGAAACACAGTTTCAAGTACTTTGCCCTGCTTCCTGGAACTCTCTGCAGAACACGCTGCACTTGAAAGAACTTATCGGTCTTGGAACTTTTAAGAATTTTATAAGAAACCTTGAAGCTGCTTCACACCAAAATTGCACTTGTTTTAACTGAAAACCTTTAATTTTATTATTTTTACCATTTTATTGTATTTAATGCTCAAGCGGATTTGTATGTTTGTGTTTATCTGTCATTGTAACTGTTTTTGGCTGCTGTCTTGGCCAGGCTTCTCTTGGAAAAGAGGTCTTTGTACCTCAACGGGACCGACCTGGTTAAATAAAGGCTTAATAATAATCTGTCCAACGTGAACTGAAGTTCTTGACATCACTGCAGGACGTGTTGACGTCATTAAAACCGGCGCTTCTGAGGAACTGGTGGTGTTTTTGTTTTTATCAGACAGAGGTGCATCATGGGATCAACTCTGTGGAAGTCTGTGTGGCAACCTCACTTCCTGTAAAAGGTGGTGGTGGTGGTGGGGGGGGGGGCAGCTGGTCTGACTGGGATTGTTGCGTCACCTCTCAAGTGAAGAGTCTCTTCCAGTCAGACCAGGACGGGAATAAACCAGTAAAGCAGCAGGATCAAACTGGGCACAAACGTTAGTTTCACTGGGAGGAGTTTGATGGGACCAGTGGGAGGAGTTTGATGGGACCAGTGGACCAGTCAGAGCTTCACACCTCAGGAGTCAGATGTTCCTGCTGGCAGCCGCACGGCCCAGAGCATGAAGCTGCCTCCACCGTGTTTGAGACTGGGTCAGGAGACGTTTCTCCTCCGTCAGGTGTTTCTCTCCTCCGTCAGGTGTTTCTCTCCTCCATCAGGTGTTTCTCCTCCGTCAGGTGTTTCTCCTCCGTCAGGTGTTTCTCGTCCGTCAGGTGTTTCTCCTCCGTCAGGTGTTTCTCTCCTCCGTCAGGTGTTTCTCCTCCGTCAGGTGTTTCTCTCCTCCGTCAGGTGTTTCTCCTCCGTCAGGTGTTCTCTCCTCCGTCAGGTGTTTCTCTCCTCCGTCAGGTGTTTTCTCTCCTCCGTCAGGTGTTTCTCCTCCGTCAGGTGTTTCTCCTCCGTCAGGTGTTTCTCCTCCGTCAGTGTTTCTCTCCTCCGTCAGTGTGTCTCTCCTCCGTCAGGTGTTTCTCCTCCGTCAGGTGTTTCTCCTCCGTCAGGTGTTTCTCTCTCCTCCTCTCAGGTTTCCTCCTCTCTCCTCGTCAGGTGTTTCTCTCCTCCGTCAGGTGTTTCTCCTCCGTCAGGTGTTTCTCTCCTCCGTCAGGTGTTTCTCTCCTCCGTCAGGTGTTCTCTCCTCCGTCAGGTGTTTCTCCTCCGTCAGGTGTTTCTCTCCTCCGTCAGGGGTTTCGTCTTGTCCGTCTTCTCCTCCGTCAGGTGTTTCTCTCCTCCGTCAGGTGTGTTTCTCCTCCGTCAGGTGTCCTCCGTCTTCTCCTCCGTCAGGTGTTTCTCTCCTCCTCGTTTTCTCCTCCGTCAGGTGTTTTCTCCTCCGTCAGGTGTTTCTCCTCCTTTCTCTCTCCGTCAGGTGTTTCTCTTCGTCAGTTTCCTCCGTCAGGTGTTTCTCCTCCGTCAGGTGTTTCTCCTCCGTCAGGTGTTCTCTCCTCCGTCAGTGTTTCTCTCCTCCATCAGGGTTTTCTCTCCTCCGTCAGGTGTTGTTCTCCTCCATCAGGTGTTTCTCCTCCATCAGGTGTTTCTCCTCCGTCAGGTGTTTCTCTCCTCCGTCAGACGTTTCTCTCCTCCATCAGGTGTTTCTCTCCTCCGTCAGGTGTTTCTCCTCCTCTCCATCCGTCAGGTGTTTTCTCTCCTCCGTCAGGTGTTTCTCCTCCGTCAGGTGTTTCTCTCCTCCGTCAGGTGTTTCTCTCCTCCGTCAGGTGTTCTCTCCTCCATCAGGTGTTTCTCTCCTCCGTCAGGTGTTCTCTCTCCTCCGTCAGGTTCTCCTCCGTCAGGTGTTTCTCCTCCGTCAGGGTTCTCTCCTCCGTCAGTGTTTCTCTCTCGTCAGGTCCTCCTCAGGTGTTTCTCTCCTCCGTCAGGTGTTTCTCCTCCGTCAGGTGTTTCTCCTCCGTCAGGTGTTTCTCTCCTCCGTCAGACGTTTCTCTCCTCCATCAGGTGTGTTTCTCTCCTCCGTCAGGTGTTTCTCTCCTCCGTCAGGTGTTTCTCTCCTCCGTCAGGTGTTTCTCCTCCGTCAGGTGTTTCTCCTCCGTCAGGGTCTTCTCTCCTCCGTCTCCTCCGTCAGGTGTTTCTCCTCCGTCAGGTGTTGTTTCTCCTCCGTCAGGTGTTCTTCTCTCCTCCGTCAGGTGTCTCTCCTCCGTCAGGTGTTTCTCCTCCGTCAGGTGTTTTCTCCTCCGTCAGGTGTTCTCTCCCCAGGTTTCTTTCCTCAGGTTTCCCTCCGTCAGTTCTCCTCCGTCAGGTGTTTTCTCCTCCTCCGTCAGTGTTTCTTCTCCTCCGTCAGGTGTTTCTCCTCGTCTCTCCTCCGTCATCTCCTCCGTCAGGTGTTTTCCTCTCCTCCGTCAGTGTTTCTCTCCGTCAGTGTGTCCTCCGTCAGGTGTCCTCCTTCAGGTGTTTCTCCTCCGTCAGGTGTTTCTCTCTCCGTCTGTTCTCCTCTCCTCCGTCAGGTGTTCTCCTTCAGGTTCCGTCAGGTGTTTCTCCTCCGTCAGTGTTTCCTCCGTCAGGTGTTCTCCTCCGTCTCCAGGTGTCTCTCCTCCATCAGGTGTTTCTCCTCCGTCAGGGTTTCTTACTCCGTCAGGTGTTTCTCCTCCGTCAGGTGTTTCTCCTCCGTCGTTTCTCTCCTCCGTCAGGTGTCTCTTCTCTCTCCGTCAGGTGTTTTCTCGTCTCTCCTCCGTCTCTCAGGTTCTCTCTCTCTCTCTCCGTCAGGTGTTTCTTCCTCAGGTGTTTCTCCTCCGTCAGGTGTTCTCCTCCGTCAGGTGTCTCTCCTCCGTCAGGTGTTCTCTCTCCTCCCGTCAGTCAGGTTTCTCTCCTCCGTCAGTTTCTCCTCCGTCAGTTTCTCCTCCGTCATTTCTTCTCCTCCGTCAGGTGTTTCTCTCTCCGTCAGGTGTCTCTCTTCTCTCCTCCGTCAGGTGTTTTCTCTCCTCCGTCAGGTGGTTTCTCCTCCGTCAGATGTCTCTCCTCCGTCAGGTGTTCCTCCGTAGGTGTTTCCTCCGTCAGGACCAGTGTGGGTTTTCCCTCCTTCACTGGTCACCAGTAGGACTCCACTGGTCCTCTCATGGTCCCGTTACATTCCAGTGTGTGCGTCATCACTAATATTTTCCACCAGAAGTCCAGTTAACGGAGGTGGAATCTTACTGGGATCATACTGGGACCTGGCTGCTGGTGGAACATGTGACCAGTCTCAAGTTAGTTTCTAGTTTGTTGAAAGCGAAGCTGAGATGAACATAAAGCATTCAGGGGGGGGGGGGGGGGGGGGGTGATGGGGCTTGTGGGTAACAAAGGCCCTCTTTCCTCAGAGCTGCTGACTGTATTCAGGCTCTGCATAGCTGAGCGTCACCATGGCGACGGCTGGAGGGAAATGGGAACCGGTCGGCTCTGAAAGATCCCGTCGGACCGACCGGCGCTCTGTAGAGACCCAGAGGTTTCTGGGAACCCAGAACTCCCAGAGCCAGTTTGGGCCAAGGCAGCAGGAATGAGCTGAGGCCCGGTTCGGTACTGGTTCCGGTCCAGGTCACGGGTCCGTGGCTCATGTTTCTGAAGACCAGCTCCAGGAGATGCAGCTGGTCTGGTCCCAGACTCCGTCTCTGTCCTCACTCATGACATCAGCGCTGGTTCTGGTTCTGGTTCTGGTTCTGGTCCTCTCGAGTCTCCGGCTCTCAGTGAAACTTTAAGTGCTGAACATCTGCAGCCTGTAATTATGGTTTGGACCGACTGAGTGTTTAACAGGAAAGCATTAGCCAGCTTCTTCCTCCCTGACTTCCTGTGATGTGATTCGTTGTTTCCCCGGCGGTGAGGAATGTGGCAGCTCGCCATCGTTGCCCTCAAAGGGGGCGGGGGGGGGGGGGGTGGGGGGGTAACGGGGTGATGGATGTTTCTGTTGTTCAAGAAGAAAAAAGAGCAGAGAGTTGAATCGTGTTTCTGAGGCTGTAGGAAATGTCTGAGTGTGTGTGTGTGTGTGTGTGTAAACTGCTGAATAGACGTTATGGGGACATTGATCTGTTAAAGACGTCACAGCGTGAGGACCCGACGTCCTTCTGGGGAAAAAGAAAATCCCCATAAGTCATATATGACTCAGATCAATGCTCTGGTGTTTGCCTTAATCCTTCCTGATGAGGCTCAATTATGACATTCCAGTTTTTAAATGACCTAAGAGTGAGTCGATCTTAGTAACTACGAGCTGGACTTGAATGAATTTGAGTTCCATCATTCTAGAAATTTGAAGTTTTCTGAAGTTATCTGTCCACACAGCAAGATATATTTACTTGGCAAGAAATCTAGTCTCCAGTATTTCTATATCTCTTCTCCAGTTTAGATCTGGTCAATTTTCAAGGGTTTGAAACAAAACATTTTTTCTTTGTTCCTGGAAAAACGAAGACCCTGGAACAAGAAAATAAACTCATAAAATTTCATTTCATTTCCTTTTATTGATTCATTCCAGACATGTCAAAACAATCTTTTAAAGCACAGACAATTTTAACACTATCATGAATCTATGTATCTGAAAATAAATATAATATATTTATAAAATAAAATATATAAAAATGCATAAATCAATATACTCTGACACATGACATAACCATAATTTAGAAACATATAGAACCTCTTGTAAATAAATCTAAATATTAAATGGACATAAGAAATAAAAAATAAACAAAATTTATACCCAATGTAGACACACCGATCTATATACATACACGTACATACCAATATGCAAAACACATATCTGGTTTAACATGTCTGAAAAGGGGTAGGAAGAAGTAAAACTTATTTAATCCGACCTCTTCTCCAATGTTCCATGATTACCGTTAAAATGTATCCGGTTTTTGAGGCCTAATCCGAAACTTTAGTTGTAATTTCATATCCAGATAGACATAGACATTTAACTACATACATAAATACTGATACACACACATTCACACTACAGTACACACTACAATATATACTACAGTACATACTACAATATATACTACAGTACATACTACATATACTTCACCCTGCACAGTGCACCCCGAGAGCACCCAGATAAATCAAAGTGAATATTACTTTCCTGGACAATTAAGGCACAAAAGACATATTCATGATCAAATTTAAGAGTATACCAATGACCTGATAGATAAATTATATTTAAAACAAGATAAACAGTGTAAGAGTTTAAATCTTGGAAACCTGAAGTATTGATTGTCCTGCTGTGTAACAGAAGAATCCGGTCATTAATGTTTGCTGAGCTGTGGGTGTTTGAACCAGGACGTATCCCAGGAACAGCCGGATGAATCAAACGTTTCCTCAAGATGCTTCTCGTAGCGTCTCAGGAAACTGACTCTGATTGGTCGCAGAGACCTGGGATCCTTTAAAAGACTCCACAACAACCCAGAAACAGGACTCAAAGTCCACGAGTTTAATCCCTGTGCTGTTTCTAGACCAGTCTTGACCACAAACAGCGGCGCAGTCGCACGGACCGCCGAGATCAGCTGCTGATGGTATCAGAGGTCCGAACCGTAAACACCGACACCAGCGCCAACCTCCTGACGGGCTCGCTGAGGAGCTGAAGCTACAAACCAGTTTATAATCTGCATCTCCTTCTTTTCATGGTGTCAGTGTTCAATCTGCATCAACTCTGATTTAAACTCTCAGATCTGGAAATATGAGATTGTTTATTTACAGCTTTAAAAGAAACCCCTTCCAGGTCTAAACTTGAAATAAAAGATGTTTGAGATGTTCATCAAGTATAAACATCTCAGATTATATCAGATTATATCAGCAGCGCTGAGTCATTTTGGTGCTGGAGCTGCTGAAGCAGGGACACGTCTGAGACATCGGTAGGACAGCGGTCCTCCGGGACACCTGCTCTGGGGGACGCGATGAGTTTGGACACAAAACTGCTCGTGGCGTCGCAACGATCAGCTGGTGAATGAAAAACAATGACGTCAGGATTCTCGACTACAGAACGGTGAGTCCTGTAGTCTGAACAGACCAATGATCGGCCAACTCTGAAGGTCGCCTAACCAGAAACAGTAGCCTATTCTATTTTATCACCTGGTGAAGGCCAGATTATTATTTTATTTATATTCTGATGTGTAAAACTCTGGAATTGAAAGACTGTGAGCTTTATTTTCCCTTCACAGCAAATTCTAATCCACATATCATCTGTCTGTCCGATTTTGTGTCCAGAGGAACCAGAATAACTCTTTGCACTGAAGAAAGCAGTGAATCTGAGAGATATGTCTGATTTTAATCAGAAGTATCCAACCACATACAAACGGATAAATCAGCAGCAGATTTCACGTAAACGAGAGACTCGGTGTGCAGCACATTCTCGTGACCAAACAACGCAGGAAGCAGCAATTTAACAATTATGCTTTTATATTCCACCCACCAGCTCCCAACGGCTGGTTTCTGTCGTCGGACGAATCTCCGACGCTGCCAGCAAAGACGAGGCGCCTCTGGAGTGAAGACACACCGGCATACACTTTTAAAATAAATATATATCTAAAGCGCACGGAACAAGCGGTAGGAACGTCAGGTCCTGGGAGAAAAGATGTTCAGCTGGCTCGTTGTGAACGGAGCTTTGTGAACCGAAGTGGCCCTCGTATCGATTCCTGAGAGACGCCTTTATCAGCCACAATGATATGAGACCATCAGCGACAGTTTTGGGGAGATAAGATGTAGCCGTCGACGCTAGCATCAAACCCACAGGAAGCTATTTATCCGATAAAATGTTGGCATCAGAAGCCGTGGACGGGCTAGCGACCTAAGAGATTCAAACCAACAGCCTCGGTATGAAAATCCACCCGTGAAACAGCAGCGAACCGTCCTCACTGAAGTAGAGGTCTTCGGAACAACCTGAAAATCCGAGGTTCTGACCCGACCCGAATTGGGTCTCGGGTCCATTCACAAGACGTGACTCCAGGTTCTGGTCTGAATCGGTCCAGTTAGTCTCGGGTCCGGTCGGTGCTCTCTGACAGGCTGGGTCCACGTTTACTCCAGAGAGGTAAAGATATTGGCGGTGGCAGCTAATGTCAGGACTCGGGGCAGTTTAATTAATTATTCATTAACGTGTTTGTCATGAAACAACCGTGTTGTCGTAGCGTGTTATTAGCGTGTTATTAGCGTGTTATTAGCGGTTTGCCCGGCAGCTGTAAAGCACAACGGATCGCCAACATGACAACGCTGGATGAGAGAACATATTCACGACACGTCCTGACCGGTGTAGCTATTAGCGTTAGCAGTTGCTACCAATAGCATCTGTACCCACAAAGAAAATAACGATGTGGATTTATTGTTGTTTACATCACGTAGCCTATGTAGCAACTGAACCGGTAGAAGAAGACAACTTTAGAGAAGAAAATCAAGTTTTATTCAACGCTAGACAACTTTAACGTTAGCAACTATGGGCTGGATTGTCTCGGTTCTATTCAGGTAATTTGGTTCGTGGTCGGAAACTAAAGACTCGGGTCGGGTCGGTTCCGGGTCTAAATATTGCAGGTCCATTTGGGTTCGGACTCTTGGACTCATGATAACAGCTCGGGTCGGGTCGGTTTCGGGTCGAATTTTCACGGGTCCATTCGGGTTCGGGTCCATGAAAGTGGACCCATGAAGACCTCTACACTGAAGTCCTGACAGGTCCAGGAGAGCCAGAAGAAACCGGGTCATCACATCACAGCTGGTGACTCCACATTAGCATTGCTAGCTTCAGCTCGTCTGCTAACAGCCCGCTCATCCTCGTCGCCCCTCGTATCTTGTTGTCTGTTGACATTAGACGCAGGACTCTGGGCTCACGGTTCCGGAGTCACCAGATAACCAACGGCCCGCTGGGGATTCATAACGGGTCGAATCCTGACTGTCTGATCGTCTTTCCACATTAAAAGCTGAACGCTAACTGAGGAGGACAGGCAGAGATCAATGCAGATATAAATATTTAAATGACGTCCTCAGAGAGATGCGTCAGCAGGAAAACACCGGAGCTCAGCATCTTCGGTCAATGACTCATAGCTTTTATTAAAACTACCAACTAAATTAAAACATTTGTTTACTTGTGTGAATTTATTTTATAAAGTAATAATCATCCATCCATTAACTTCCACTTGTTGGGTTTCACCTCGTCCTGATCTTCTAGAGGGACACCGAGACGTGATTTCCCCAGCGTGTCCTGGTGTCCTGGTTGGACATGAGCCTGAGACATCTCCAGGTTCCAGAGAGGACACCAGAGACAGGAGACAGCCAGGAGAGAGCCAGGAGACAGCCAGGAGACAGCCAGGAGCCCAGGAGACAGCCAGGAGACAGCCAGGAGACAACCAGGAGAGCCAGGAGACACCAGGAGAGCCAGCCAGGAGGAGACAGCCAGGAGACAGCCAGAGACAGCCAGACAGCCAGAGCCCGCCAGGAGACAGCCAGGACAGCCAGGAGACAGCCAGGAGACAGCCAGGAGACAGCCAGGAGACAGCCTGACCAGGGTGAACCACCTCCACCAGCCTCCCCTCCTGTCTGGAGTCGGCCAGGTGATGTGATGGGCGGAGCTGCATCAGCGTTATGTTGGACATGTGGTGTCATTAAAGACTAGAACGTCCCACCAGGACTGAGACACTGTCCTTTTACAAGACTGAGGTTTTCCAGAGGCCCCATTCCTCCCCTCCTGTCTGCCTCTCTGTCCTCCATCCTCTCTCCATCCTCTCTGTCCTCCATCCTCCTCCTCTCCTCTGTCCTGTCTCTCTCATCCTCCTCTCTCCTCTCCTCTCCTCCATCCTCTCTCTCCCTCTCTCTCTCCTCCTCCTCTCTCTCCTCCATCCTCCTCTCTTCCTTCCTCCTCTCTCCTCCTCATCCTCTCTCTGTCCTCCCTCCTCTCTGTCCTCCATCCTCTCTGTCCTCCATCCTCTCTCTGTCCTCCATCCTCTCTTTGTCCTCCGTCCTCTCTCTGTCCTGTCTCTCCCCTTTTTCTTCTCTTTATCCAGCTGGTCTTCATCAGGAAGGTCCCCCCATATGATCCAGGTCCTGGTCAAGGTTTCTTCCTCTTAAAGTGGAGTTTTTTCTTGCCACTGTTTTGGCTTAAAGTTTTTTTTTCCAATTTTTTTTTTTTTTCAGGATCATGGGCTGGACTTCCAGGATCATGGAGGTTTTTTTTTTCCAGGATCATGCTAATGCACATGACTGTGAACTGAAGCTCCGCCCTCCTGAAACCTGACACCTGCAGGCTGGTCTTTCAGACCCCGCCCACAGCCACTCCCACCTCCCAGGCAGCATCAGGCCCATCTGTTTATCCCGTAACCCTCCATCCTTCTGAGGAGGCCCAGGATGGAGGTGCTGGTCCAGAGGGGTTCAGGGGGCGGCCGGGTGGTGCGTAGGTGGAGCGGGGGGGCGCCGAGGCCTCTGCAGCACCCCGGGGTCCTCTTAGCATTCAGCAGAGCGCTCATTAGACATGCAAAGCTGCAGAGTTGGAGCTGTGGGCCTGAATGAGTCGCCTTTGTCCTGTAATTGGAGATGGTTCTGTGGGAGCTACAAAGAGAGCAGGGCCTCCTCGCCCTCCTCGCCCTCCTCGCCCTGATCACCCTCTCCACTCCTCTCATTCATCCCGTCCTCCCTCCTCAAGCTGGTCTCTAACTTGTTTCATAAACATTCAGCTTCCTAAAAGCAGGTAAAGTCTGGTCACATGTGGCGAACGGGGACCTGCTGGAGGTGCAGGTGTGTGAAGCTCCGCCCCAGAGGAGCAGGTGGACATCCAGCCCCGCCCTGCTGGACAGAGACCATCATGACAGTCTGTAGAGACACTGAAGTTCTTGAAGTTATTTCAGGCAAAATAAATAAATAAAATGATGGTCTGATTAATGAGGTCAGAGAAAACGTCTTCATGATTATTCTGGGAGGAAGTTTGTATTCGTTCGTATTAAAATGTAAAAAACTGACGGGACGCGTGACTTCCTGTCCTCCATCCTCCTCCAGTCATCCCAGTGGATGTTGATGGGACCAGCGCTGATCTATCTATCTATCTATCTATCTATCTATCTATCTATCTATCTATCTATCTATCTATCTATCTATCTATCTATCTATCTATCTTTTTTTTTCTGCATAATTAAATTTGTTGCAGTAGTGGTGGTTGTGTATTTGCTGTTTTCGCTTGGAGTTGTAATTATTGTTTTTTTTTTCTTTTTTGTTCATGCAAACAAAGTTTTGTTTTTCTTCACAGAATACTGTAAATACGTTTATTTCTGCTGTAAAAGTGGACATTTAAACTTGGAAGTTAATGGAGACTGACTCACTGTTGGAGCCAGACCCTGGTGGTATATAGAGGAACTGCAGCCTCTAGTGGTGAGTAGAGGAACCGCAGCCTCTAGTGGTTGGTAGAGAAACCGCAGCCTCTAGTGGTCGGTAGAGGAACCGCAGCCTCTAGTGGTCTGTAGAGTAACTGCAGCCTCTAGTGGTCGGTAGAGAACCGCAGCCTCTAGTGGTCGGAGAGGAACTGCAGCCTCTAGCGTCGGTAGAGGAACTGCAGCCTCTATGGTCGTAGAGAACCGGCCTCTAGGTCGAACCGCGCCTCTGTGGTGGGAGAAACCGCAGCCTCTAGTGGTCGGTAGAGGAACCGCAGCCTCTAGTGGTCTGTAGAGAAAACTGCAGCCTCTAGTGGTCGGTAGAGGAACCGCAGCCTCTAGTGGTCGGTAGAGGAACCGCAGCCTCTAGTGGTCGGTAGAGGAACCGCAGCCTCTAGTGGTTAGAGGAAACTGCAGTTCGGTCGGTTGGAGGGGAAACTGCAGCCTCTAGGCGGTCGGTAGAGGAAAAGTGCGCCGCAGCTCTAGTGGTCGGTAGAGGAACCGCAGTAAGAGGAAGAGGAACCGAGCCTCTAGTGGTCGGTAGAGGAACCGCAATAGTGGTCGGTAGCTAGTGGTCGGTTAGAGGAACCGCAGCCTCTAGCGGTCGGTAGAGGAACCGCAGCCTCTAGCGGTCGGTAGAGACGCAGCCTCTAGTGGTCGGAGGAACCGCAGCCTCTAGTGGTGTCAGTAGAGGAACTGCAGCTCTAGTGGTCGGTAGAGGAAACGCAGACTCTAGTGGTCAGTAGAGGAACCGCAGCCTCTAGCCGTCAGTAGAGGAACTCCTGGTAGAGGAACCGCAGCCTCCGGTCTAGAGGAACCGCAGCCTCTCGGTAGAGGAACCGCAGCCTCTAGTGGTCGGTAGAGGTGGTCGGTAGAGGAACCGCAGCCTCTAGTGGTCAGAAGAGGAACCGCAGCCTAGCGGGCGGTAGAGGAACCGCAGCTCTAGGGGTGGTCGGTAGAGGAACGCAGCCTCTAGTGGTCGGTAGAGGAACTGCAGCTCTAGTGGTCGGGTAGAGGAACTGCAGCTCTAGTGGTCGGTAGAGGAAACCACAGCTCTAGTGGTCGGTAGGGAGGGGAACTGCGACTGCAGCCTCTAGTGGTCGGTAGAGGAACTATAGTTTTCAGCATTATTGTTTAGTCTCAGCATTAGCTTTTTTTTGGACAGAGTCAGTTCCTGGTAACTTACCATCGTCCAGCTCTTCAGACGGTGACATCACAGAGGGTTTGTCCAGCTCTTCTAGTCTCTGAAAGGCATCAGACCCATTAAGTCCACGTGTGAAACCGTCAGCCTTCAGCCACAGTAGACGGCCGTCGGTCATGTTCTGGTTCGTAGCTCTGAGTTTCAAACTGCAGAGCTTCTCCTTCTTCGTTGTTTTCAAGTCTGTAAAAACCACTGTTGCTCGACTCACCAGCGCCCCCTCAGGTCAGATAAACCTGTTGAGCTCTGAGCTGCGTGAAGGACATAAAGGAAGCTCAGCACTGCTGGCTGCAGCACTGCAGAGGACATCCACCCTCTAGTGGTCGGTGGTGGAATTACAGAGCAACGCAAACAAGGAGCCACAAGTATGAACCCCCCAGAGGGCGTACACATGTCTATCCGCTACACAGCAACACCTCTGGACCCGCTGATGAGGTCTGGACATGCTGGTGGTGAGAGGGAGCTTCAGTCCAGGTTACAGACGCGTCCTCTGTCCCAGGTTTGAGACGTGTCCTCTGTCCCAGTCAGCTGATCTGAGGTCAGGCCAAAGCTCCACACAAACACCAAACCCTGTTAATCCTGTTTCTGTCTGACTCCAGATCAGATGTGAGATACGAAGACGTTCTGTCTCTAGTTCTGCAGGAAACCAGACGAGGAGACGGAAACGTCTCCAGTTCTGCAGGAAACCAGACGAGGAGACGGAAACGTCTCCAGTTCTGCAGGAAACCAGACGAGGAGACGGAAACGTCTCCAGTTCTGCAGGAAACCAGACGAAACCAGACGCCCCAGTTCTGCGGGGCGGAGTGGACACGGGGCGGCGTTGACACGGGGCAGAGTGGACACGGGTCAGCGTAGACGCGGGGTGGAGTGGACACGGGGCGGCGTAGACACCGGGCGGAGTGGACACGGGGCGGAGTGGACACGGGGCGGCGTTGACGCGGGGCGGAGTGGACACGGGGCGGAGTGGACACGGGGCAGCGTGGACACGGGGCAGAGTGGACACGGGGCAGCGGGACAACGGGGGACGGGCACGGGGCGAGTGGACAGGGGGGCAGAGTGGACACGGGGCAGCGTGGACACGGGGCAGAGTGGACACGGGGCAGAGTGGACACGGGGCAGCGTGGAAAACGGTGGGAAGGTAGAAGCGGGGAGGAAGTGGACACGGGCGCGGCGTGGACGTGGGGCGGGGCGGCGTAGACACGGGGCGGCGTGGACGTGGGGCGGGGTGGCGTAGACGCGGGGCGGATTGGACGCGAGGCGACATGAACTTTGCTTGTAAAGGTTGACGGGTCACCGCAGCTCAGCTGCTAACGCTAACGCTAACACTAACCGTAACCCTCGGAGACGTGACCTCCGTCTTCCAGGACGTCGGCTGCAGACGGAGACAATCAATCCAATCAAGGAGATGGACGATAAATCACAGAGCTGCTAATCTGGTCAGAATAACGAGGACGAAGACACGGGGGACAATAAAAGTGACTGAGACGCAGATTTACTGCTGAGAACCCCCCCCCCCCCCCCCAGGGGTTAAAAGAAGCACTCAGGTCGTCCCTGAGGACAGATCTGAGGACGTCCTCTGTGTTCGGGTCACAGAATCAGCATCATTTTTTTTTTCCACTTTGGTTTTTATTGAAGTTTTTCCTTTTACAAAGATAAAACAACTTAGTGAACACAAGTAAACAAACAAATATAAACTTTAGTCCATAATCCGTCCAAATGTTACTTTCTGTTGTTCTTTTGTTGCTGTTCATTCATTATTTTGTCCATCTGTCCTCTAACTGTTCTTCCTGTCGTCTCCGTTGATCTTGTGTTTATTTATTTATCTTTTTTAGCTGCTATTAGTATTTTTTTTAACCAGGTATCAGTCCCTCGTTCTTATATTTTTAAGTCATAAACAGAACTATATCAGTATTTTATTAACGTCTGGTTTTATCACATTTCCAGAAAACATGTGAGTGATTTATTCCTCCAACAGGAAACATTTTTATTCAACTGTTTACTCTTGACTTTTGGGTGAAATCATCTGTAATTTTTATCTGAATTTCTGATTCCCATTTTTATTTTATATATTTAGCTGAATGTTTATTAAGTATCATTTTTTTAATATAACCCAGATATAATTCTACCTTTGGTTTCTTTGTACCGATTATGAGTCGGACCGTTCGCTTCATCCTGATCTCTGTCATAAAGTCATCTCTAAGTTGTAGATATCTATAGAATTCATGTTTATCTAAATTATACTTTTATTTTATATTTTGGAAACTCCAGCTGTCAATCTTCACCCTGCCCCCCCCCCCCCCCCCCCCCCCCCCCCGCTAGAACCCTTTATCAGGTCCAGCTGGTTTGGATTTGGTATCATATTCCCCCAATTTAAGCATCCCGATCATTTTAACGCCCCGATCACAAGGGCCGGAACCGGTCCGGCTCCTCTGAGACCGGGACCAGGATCAGGTTCTGACCAGGATCAGGGTCTGACCCGGATCAGGGTCTGACCGGATCAGGATCTGACCAGGATCAGGTTCTGACCAGGATCAGGGTCTGACCCGGATCAGGTTCTGACCAGGATCAGGGTCTGACCCGGATCAGGTTCTGACCCGGACCTGGAGCTGCAGAGAAACAGTTAACAGAGACGCAGCAGTGATTCTCTGGATGACTGGAGCCGAACAAACCCTGAAGCAGAGCAACAAAGGGCCACGATCCTGCCCCCCCCCCCCCCAACCCCCCACCCCCCCCCCCCCCACAACCCCCCCAACCCTCCCCCAGCCCAAAAAAGGAGGAAACCCCCCAGAAGAGCCCATTAAGCAGCACCAGCCGTCCCAGTCATGAACTGGTTCCCAGCTGGAGGACGAGGGTGGGCGGAGTCACGTGGCCCAGGCTTGTTGATCACAACAAGGGGCGACCGAGGGAGAAAAGAGAGAGAGAGAGAGGGAGCAGCTTTTCCCACCGACTCATTCACAAACGCTTTCACACGCCGTGCTGCCGACTGCCGTTGCCATGAGGACGCCTGGCCGAGCAAGAGCAGCACCATAGAGAGAGAGAGAGAGACTTCATTCAGTCCTGCATCTGAGTCCAGGAGCTGCAGGTCCACCAGTCCAGAGACACCTGGACACGTCCTCCTCCTCCTGAGAGGACAGGTGGACGCTGGGTCCTCCACGAAAACCAGACATGATCATGTTGCCGTGGTAACTGCATGGATTCAGGAAGACCTCAGTAAACACGGTTCATCAAAATGAAGTAAAGAAAATCACCATGTCAACGCAAAGACGCGCAAACAGAGTTGAGAAATTACCTGACGAGGTCCATAAATCCCCCTGTTGTTTCCATGGAGACTGACTCACTGATGGAGCCAGACCCTGGTGGACAGGAGAGGAACTGCAGCCTCTAGTGGTCAAAAGAAGAACCGCAGCCTCTAGTGGTCGGTAGAGGAACTGCAGCCTCTAGTGGTCGGTAGAGGAACTACAGCCTCTAGTGGTCAAAAGAAGAACCGCAGCCTCTAGTGGTCGGAGAGGACCGCAGCCTCTTGGTCAGTGAGGAACTGCCAGCCTCTAGTGGTCGGTAGAGGAACTGCAGCCTCTAGTGGGTAGAGAACTGCAGCCTCTAGTGGTAGAGAAACAGTAGAGGAAAGCCTCTAGTGGTCGAAAAGTCAAGAACTCTAGTGGTCTAGAGACTGCAGTCGTCGGTAGTAGAGAAACTGCCAGCCTCTAGTGGTCAGTAGAGGAACTACAGCCTCTAGTGGTCAGTAGAGGAACTGCAGCCTCTAGTGGTCGGTAGAGAAACGCAGCCTTAGTGGTCGGTAGAGGAACCGCAGCCTCTAGTGGTCAGTAGAGGAACTGCAGCCTCTAGTGGTCAAAGAGAAGAACCGCAGCCTCTAGTGGTCGGTAGAGGAACTGCAGCCTCTAGTGTCAAAAGAGAACGCAGCCTCTAGTGTCAAAAGAGAGAACTGCAGCCTCTAGTGGGTAGAGAAACTGCAGTAGAGAAACTGCAGCCTCTAGTGGTCCCGGTAGAGGAACTGCAGCCTCTAGTGGTCAAAAGAAGAACCGCAGCCTCTAGTGGTCGGTAGAGGAACCGCAGCCTCTAGTGGTCAGTAGAGGAACTGCAGCCTCTAGTGGTCAAAAGAAGAACCGCAGCCTCTAGTGGTCGGTAGAGGAACCGCAGCCTCTAGTGGTCAGTAGAGGAAACTGCAGCCTCTAGTGGTCGGTAGAGAAACTGCAGCCTCTAGTGGTCGGTAGAGGAAACTGCAGCCTCTAGTGGTCGGTAGAGAAACTGCAGCCTCTAGTGGTCGGTAGAGGAACTGCAGCCTTAGTGGTCGGTAGAGGAACTGAGTCTAGTAGAGGAACTGCAGCCTCTAGTGGTCAGTAGAGGAACTGCAGCCTCTAGTGGTCAGTAGAGGAGGAACTGCAGTCTCTAGTGGTCAGTAGAGGAACTGCAGCCTCTAGTGGTCGGTATAGGAACTGCAGTCTCTAGTGGTCAGTAGAGGAACTGCAGCCTCTAGTGGTCAGTGAGGAACTGCAGTCTCTAGTGGTCAGTAGAGGAACTGCAGTCTCTAGTGGTCAGTAGAGGAACTGCAGCCTCTAGTGGTCAGTAGAGGAACTGCAGCCTCTAGTGGTCAGTAGAGGAACTGCAGCCTCTAGTGGTCAGTTGAGGAACTGCAGTCTCTAGTGGTCAGTAGAGGAACTGCAGCCTCAGTAGTGGTCAGTAGAGGAACTGCAGCCTCTAGTGGTGGTTAGAGGAACTGCAGCCTCTAGTGTCGGTAAGGAACTGCAGCCTCGTGGTTAAGAGAGGAACTGCAGCCTCTAGCGGTCAGTAGAGGAACGCAGCCTCTAGCGGTCGGTATAGGAACTGCAGCCTCTAGTGGTCAGTAGAGGAACTGCCAGCCTCTAGTGGTCAGTAGAGGAACTGCAGCCTCTAGTGGTTTGAGGAACTGCAGCCTCTAGTGGTCGTAGAGGTAGAGGAACTGCAGCTCTAGTCTAGGGTTAAGAGAGGAACTTGCAGCCTCTAGTGGTCTAGAGGAACTGCAGCCTCTAGTGGTCGTAGGAGAGGACTGCAGCCTCTGTGGTGGTAGAGGGAACTGCAGCCTAGTGGTCGGTAGAGGAACTGGCTAGCTCGGTGGAACTGCAGCCTCTAGGGTCAGTAGAGGAACTGCAGTCTAGTGGTCAGTAGAGAACTGCAGCTCTCTAGTGGTCAGTAGAGAACTGCAGCCTTAGTGGGGTAGAGGAACTGCAGCCTCTAGTGGTCGGTGGAGGGAACCGCAGCCTCTAGTGTCAGTAGAGGAACTGCAGCCTCTAGTGTCTGTAGAGGAACCGCAGCCTTAGTGGTCTGTAGAGGAACCGCAGCCTCTAGTGTTCTCTAGAGGAACTGCAGCCTCTAGCGGTCGGTAGAGGAACCGCAGCCTCTAGCGGTCAGTAGAGGAACGCAGCCTCGGGTCGGTACCAAAACATCTAGCGGTCGGTAGAGAACCGCAGCCTCTAGTGGTCGGTAGAGGAATGCAGCCTCTAGCGGTCGGTAGAGGAACTGCAGAACTCAGCTAGTCTGTAGAGGGAACCGCAGCCTCTAGGTCTAGGTAGAGGAACTGCAGCCTCTAGCGGTCGGTAGAGGAACTGCAGCCTCTAGCGGTCTGTAGAGGAACCGGCAGCCTCTAGCGGTCGGTAGAGGACTGCGCCTCTAGCGGTAGAGGAACCGCAGCCTCTAGTGGTCTGCAGAGGAAACCGCAGCCTCTAGCGGTCGGTAGAGGAAACTGCCACCTCTAGCGATCTGTAAAGGAACGCAGCCTCTAGCGGTCGGAGGAACCACATTCTCTAGCGGCGGTAGAGGAACTGCAGCCTCTAGTGGTCAGTAGAGAAACCGCAGCTCTAGCGGTCGATAGAGGAACTGCAACCTCTAGTGGTCTGTAGAGAACCGCAGCCTCTAGCGGTCGGTAGAGGAACTGCAGCCTAATGGTCAGTAGAGGAACCGCAGCTTAGTGGTCTCTAGTGGTGTAAGGAACTGCTTAGTGTCTGTAGAGGAACCGCAGCCCTAGCGGTCGGTAGAGGGCCTCTAGGGTCGGTCGGTAGAGGAACTGCAGCCTCTAGCGGTCGGTAGAGGAACCGCAGCCTCTAGCGGTCGGTAGAGGAACTGCCACCTCTAGCGATCTGTAAAGGAACCGCAGCCTCTAGCGGTCGGTAGAGGAACCACATCTCTAGCGGTCGGTAGAGGAACTGCAGCCTCTAGTGGCGTTAGCGGTCGGTAGAGGAACGGCAGCCTCTAAGTGGCGGTAGAGGAACCGCAGCTCTAGTGGTCTGCAGAGGAAACCGCAGCCTCTAGTGGTAGTAGAGGAACTGCAGCCTCTAGTGGTCGGTAGAGGAACCGCAGCCTCTAGTGGTCGGTAGAGAGGACTGCCCTCTAGTGTCGGTTAGAGGAAAGCCTCGGGGTAGAGGAACTGCAGCCTCTAGCGGTCGGTAGAGGAACTGCAGCAGTCTCTAGCGGTCGGTAGAGGAACTGCAGCCTCTAGCGGTCGTAGAGGAACTGCAAGCCTCTAGTGGTCTGTAGAGGAACCGCAGCCTCTAGCAGTCGGTAGAGGAACCGCAGTCTCTAGCGGTCGGTAGAGGAACTGCAGCCTCTTGCGGTCGGTAGAGGAACCGCAGCCTCTAGTGGTCGGTAGAGGAACTGCAGCCTCTTGCGGTCGGTAGAGGAACTGCAGCCTCTAGTGGTCGGTAGAGGAACCGCAGCCTCTAGCGGTCGGTAGAGGAACTGCAGCCTCTAGTGGTCGGTAGAGGAACCGCAGCCTCTAGCGGTCGGTAGAGGAACTGCAAGCCTCTAGCGGTCGGTAGAGGAACTGCCTCTAGTGGTCGGTAGAGGAACCGCAGCCTCTAGTGGTCGGTAGAGAGAACTGCAGCCTCTAGTGGCGTAGAGGAACTGCAGCCTCTAGCGGTCGGTAGAGGAACCGCAGCCTCTAGCGGTCGGTAGTAGAGGAACTGCAGCCTCTGGGTCACTGCCCTCTAGTGGTCGGTAGAGGAAGAGCAGTCTGCGGTCTAGCGGTCGGTAGAGGAACTGCAGCCTCTCGGTAGTAGAGGAACCGCAGCCTAGTGGTCGGTAGAGGAACCGCAGCCTCTAGCGGTCGGTAGAGGAAACGCAGCCTCTAGTGGTCGTATAGAGGAACCGCAGCCTCTAGCGGTCGGGTAGAGGAACCTGCAGTCTCTAGCGGTCGGTAGAGGAACTGCAGCCTCTAGTGGTCGGTAGAGGAACCGCAGCCTCTAGTGGTCGGTAGAGGAACGCAGCTCTAGTGGTCGGTAGAGGAAACCGCAGCCTCTAGCGGTCGGTAGAGGAACCGCAGCCTCTAGTCGGTCGGTAGAGGAACTGCAGCCTCTAGCGGTCGGTAGAGGAACCGCAGCTCTAGTGGTCGGTAGAGGAACTGCAGCTCTAGGGGTCGGTAGAGGAAACTGCAGCCTCTAGCGGTCGGTAGAGGAAACTGCAGCCTCTAGCGGTCGGTAGAGGAACTGCAGCTCTAGCGGTCGGTAGAGGAACTGCAGCCTCTAGTGGTCGGTAGAGGAACTGCAGCCTCTAGCGGTCGGTAGAGGAACTGCAGCCTCTAGTGGTCGGTAGAGGAACGCAGCCTCTAGCGGGGTGGTAGAGGAACTGCAGCTCTAGTGGTCGGTAGAGGAAACTGCAGCCTCTAGTGGTCGGTAGAGGAACTGCAGCCCCCTTGCAGTGTGTCTAGGTAGAGGAACTGCAGTTTGATGTCAAAAAGTTGGAATTTAAGGAAACTTTGGGGATTTTAGAACAAAATGTTATATTTATTAGAAAGTTGCAGTGATACAAAATGCAGTTTTGGGAGACCAAGTAGTCATTTTATGTCAAGAGGACATGATCTTGTGAAATCTGAGATTTCATGATAAATGTTTGTTTTATTGCAACAAAAAAGTTGAGATCTTCCAAAATTCACAATTTTACTGCAGAAAGCCTTGATTTTACGACACAGAGTTGCAATTCTATGACATAAAGTCGTAATTTTATGCCAAAAAGTTGTGAATTTGGAAAAAAAAAAAAATTAAAACAAAAAGTAGCTACATTTAGTGAAAAAGGTCACAGAACAAAAACAATTTTACAACAAAAGATCCTGTTTTTTTTATCTAATAATAATAATCTAATATTTATATATTATATATATATTATATTATATTATATTATATTATATTATATTATATATAATATATTATATTATATTAAGTTATTTTATATTGCCACTATGTTTGAGTTTAGATCGATTTTAACCGGATAACCACCTGTAAGAAGCTATAAAGCCAAGTGTTGGGGAGTAAAACTTTGAGACTGAAAATAATTGTTCTCTAACATTTATGCCGAATTAAACTTTGGCTCTTCAGCAACAGGAAAATATATATGTGTTTATTGTTCTGAGAGAAGGTTTTGTGGGATTTTTAAATATAATGTTTTGTCAATGGAGTTTGGCTCTACGTTAATCGGTTCAAAGAGCGAACGTAACGCGGCTGCAACTGTCGTGAGTATAAACACTTTGCAGCAAGCCGTGTTTCCGGTCAGTGCCGGGGGAACTACACGTGAACATGAGCAGACATTGAGGCAGTTTGACGTCTTCGGGGATTGCTGACGTTTTCGGGCCGCGGCGGTGACACCGGGGGCGGCAGGATGTTGTACCTGATCGGTCTGGGACTCGGAGACGCGGCGGACATCACGGTGAAGGGCCTGCAGGCGGTGAAGCGCTGCTCCAGAGTTTACCTGGAGGCCTACACCTCCATCCTGACCGTGGGCCAGCAGGCGCTGGTGAGTCCCGGACACGTTAAACACGCGTTCACGTCCTGATAAGGACGGACTTTATTCTGCAGATAAACACTGACGACACGCAGGACCGCACGAGGAAATAATCACGTCAACGGCAGGGCCGTAACAGACATTTATGGGGGGCGGGGCCTCAGCCCAGAGAGGAGGGGCCCCGCAGTGAGACAGACCTACTTGATTTAATATCATTTGTTTCTACAACCATGAAACTATGGACACACTCAGCATGTGTGTTTTAGTTATAAATATATAAATATATATATATATATACATATATGTTTACATAAATGCATGCTAATATAAAAATAAATCTGTTGACTTTATATGTACTGGGGCTGAAAAATGTCCAGAATTAAAGAGAAAATGGTCTCTGACCTGTCTCTGGTCTCTGACTGCTGTCCTCTGGTCCTCTGCTGTCTCTGATGCTGTCCTCTGACCGCTGTCCTCTGGTCTCTGACCTGCTGTCCTCTGGTCTCTGACTGC
>JAGFBZ010000681.1:177500-191325 GCA_018398805.1 Hirundichthys speculiger | reverse complement strand
GGCCCCTCTCGTAAGGAACCATAACAGAGTTCTTGTTAAGACGCAGACACCCTCCCTTTATGATTCAATTTAAAACTTTCCTTAAAAGCTTGTAGATAGGGCTTGGCTTGGGTGATTCTAAGCCATGCCTTTGGTTATGCTGCGAAAGTATCCGAGGGACCTCCCATGATGCAGTGGGCTCTTTCTCACTTTGTTCTTTACTGCCCATGTACATATCACATTATTGCTGATATTAACCGTGTTGTTATCTGTTTTGTCTTGATAACAGATATCCCTGCACAAATCTCTGTGTTTATTGTCACCTTTTGCACCCATCCATCCATCCATTATCTATGCCAGTTTAATCCTCTCCAGGGTCACGAGGATCTGCTGGAGCCTACCCCAGCTCTCTTCAGGTGAAAGGCAGGGGTTTACCTGGACAAGTCGCCAGTCCATCTCAGCCTTTTGCACCTACCCAACTGGTTGATGACTGCCCTTCATGAGTCTGGTTCCGACTTAAATCTGAGTTAAGTCAACTTTAGGCCTATTAATAGAGGGTAAACAATGTACACTTTCATAAGGAACCATAGCGACATGGTTCAAAGCAGTTTTGCGTTCGGAAACACTATGTATTTGCAGCAAAATGACAATTACTTTTCACGCAAGGTGCCAATGGAGTGATGTAAATACATGAATATGTTGCTTCTTAAGCCTCTGAAAAGCTAATAATAATAATAAGACAGATGTGGCTATCCATAACAAACCCTGCCAGATGACACTATTAATAAATAAAAAATGAAGAAACAAAGGTTATTCTAGTCACGTTATGAAGGACTTTATTAGTCCCAGATTGCATGATTTCTCTAGAAAATTCTCGCCGTTACTGGACGCCCCTGTTCCTCTGGTCAAATTCTCTCACTTAATTGGACAATTCAGTTGTCATTTAAAATCGCTTCTTCCGATTGGTGGAAAGTATGCGTAGGCGGGATCGGTAGCCAGGAAGTGGCAAGCGTGATTGCGGGGCTGCACACATTTCTGTCAGTGAAGTCAAGCTGTTTTCCTCTCTTTTTCCCTTTATTGTTTATTTGTGGAGTCAACTGTTTTATTTTATCTACCGCCGGTATGGGTGACGACGAAGAAAAATATGACGGGATGCTGCTCGTTATGGCGCAACAACACGAAGGAGGAGTCCAAGAGGTGAAAGCTGATGCTAATGTGAAGCTAACAGAGCAGCTTGACAACAGTCAGAAATATATTTATATATATATACATATCTTTTTTTTTTTTCGGTGTGGTGCGCTAGTGTACGGGTCCGGGTTGTCCTGTATCATTTAAATGTATCGCCACAGATTTTGAGACGGTAAGCTGGGCAACGTTCTGGTAAATTCTGCACACACGTGACCAAGAAGACTGCACGAGCTTTTCATGGCTTCACAAACATTTATCTCTTAATGCATTTTAGGGAATTAAATATTTGATCTATATTTGAATATACACTCGCTGCCCCCTTTTTCAGATCCACCTCTCTAGTCCATGTTGACATGACAGCATCTCCAGCTGCTGCTCATCCATGATGAGAAGCTCTGAGGTTTCTGCTGGACTGAGATCTGGTGACAGTGGAGGCCACTAGAGTACAGTGGACTCACTGTCATGGTCCAGAAACCAGTTAGAGATGATCATGGTGCATCATCCTGCTGGAAGTATCCATCAGAAGATGGTCCACTGTGGTCATGAAGGGATGGAGATGGTCAGCAACAATCCTCAGGTAGACTGTGGTGTTTAAACCATGATCAACTGGTACTAAGAACATCTCCTCCACACCATTACACCACCAGCAGCAGCAGCCTGAACCGTTGATGCCAGGCAGGATGGATCCATGCTTTCATGTTGGTTCCTCCAAGTTTTGACCATCTGAATGTTGCAGCTGAAATCCAGTCTCATCAGACCAGACAACATTCTTCCAGTCTTCTGTTGTCCTGTTTTGGTCCTTCGTGTGGATTGTAGCCTCAGTTTCCTGTTCTCAGCTGACAGCAGTGTCACCTGGTGTGATCTTCTGCTGCTGGAGAACATCTGCTTCAAGGTTCCAGTGTTGTTCAGAGATGGTGCTTTGCAGCCTTGGTTGTCACGGCTGTTGTCTTTCTATCTCCACCCAGACTGTCTATTCTCCTCTGACCTCTGACATCTACAGCTGGATTTTTTTTTCTTCTTCTGGGACCATCCTCTGTAAACCCTGGAGATGGTTGTGGAGAAGATCCCAGTAGATCATCAGAAACACTCAGACCAACAACCACCACACGTTCAGAGTCGCTTCAGTCCCCTTTCTGCTCGTTCTGATGATGGTGTGAACTTCGACAGGTCATCTGGACCATGTCCATGTGTATAAATGCACTGAGCTGCTGCCATGTGATTGGCTGATTAGAAATTAGTATTAATAAGCAGTTGAATAAGTGGAGCTGATGAAGCAACATAAGCTTTCATCCGCATGTCTTTTTCAGGCAAAGCTTAGCATTATTTCAGCAAGACAATGCTACAACCAAACATTCATCCATTACAAAGTCCTGTACATTTGGAGCATCATGAAAAACAAAAACATTTCAAAGAGGATTCAGGACTTTGGACCGGCTTTAATCCTGTATCTGTCAGGAAGGGGGCAACATATACTGCAGGAAGTCATCTTCTGTGGGTTTATGCCTGTTTCTCTTTCAACAGTTGGTGAACACGTTCTTCAGCTTCCTCCGACGGAAAACGGATTTCTTCACTGGTGGTGACACAGGTGCTGCGGAGAAGGTGAGCATATGTCTGTGCCTTCAGTTTGTGTGACATTTAAGACTTTTTTACCGTATTGTGTGTGACGAAGACACGCCTTCCATTGTCCCCGCCAGCTCGTCAAAGAAGCCTTCGATCAACACAGCAGGCTGGCGGAGAAGACCAACAAAGACAAGCAGCTGAAACAGGAGAAGGAAAAGAAGGAGAAGGCTGAGAGAGCAGCCAAGCTCGCAGAGGAAGAGAGGAAAAAGAAAAATGACGACGGGCCTCGAATTCAGGAACTGACAGACGAAGAGGCAGAGAAGCTTCAATCCGAGCTGGACAAGGTGATATTTTGATTCCCTTCCATAAGCAGTTGGAACTTCGTGTGATTGACTATATTTGTGTGTTCACATGTGGTAGAAGAAGAAAGAAGAGGAGAAAAAGGAGACTGCAAACGCAGACATCGCTCCTGAGAAAGCAGATAAAGACAAGGGGGTGAGTGGACTCTAGTTGGTGATCAGTGAAGTCTCCTTAGATCGTATTTTTAATATCGTATCATTTTTGCAGTCTGACTCTGAAGGGGAGGAGGACGATGAGAAGGACAAAGACAAACTGAAGCCTAATGCAGGGAACGGAGCCGACCTGCCCAACTACAAGTGGACGCAGACGCTGTCTGAAGTTGATGTAAGTTCATCAGATTGAAAATGTAACTGTCTGAGAGCAGGTTTTTGTCATAATCCTCTTTCTGCTCACAAACGTCCTGATGCTTCCTGGTCTCAGTCATAGCTGTACCTCTTTAAATCATTTACCACCTTTACCACCTTTAACATTCCACCACTGCCATATCAGAATCAAGGACAAGGAATGATTAATTAGTAATTCCGTTTTGCTCTTCTATCTATATATTTTTTTTACCTTGACTGGATTTTTTTAGGACAGGCACAGAGATTTGTCACATTTAAATTAAATAAGGATGAACGTCAAAGACGAGTCGGCATCCAAGAGGTGGTTTCAGGTTTAAGAAGTCGCCCACTTTCCGATTCCCTCCACAGCTGGCGGTGCCTTTCGATGTGAAGTTCCGCATCAAGGGGAGGGATGTGGTGGTGGACATCCAGCGACGCTCCATCAAGGTCGGCCTGAAGGGTCACCCTCCAGTGATCGAAGGTCAGCTGTACAATGAGGTGAAGGTGGAGGAGAGCTCCTGGCTCATCGATGATGGAAAAGTGGTTACCGTTCACTTGGAGAAGGTAAGAAGATGCGGAGCTGCGAGGACGACCGTCGACACGCTCCTCCTTCACGTCCCTTCGTCTTTAATGTGATTATTTGATTATTCAGATTAACAAAATGGAGTGGTGGAGCAAAATGGTCACCACAGACCTAGAAATCAACACCAAGAAGATCTGTCCTGAGAACTCAAAGGTAAAAGACAGAACTTTACTTTCCAGTAAAACGGTTAAGGATCGCGTCACAAAGGTTACTAACAAGCGTCTCCTTGTCTTCTTTCAATGCGCTCATCTCCTGCTGAGCAGCTGTCAGACCTGGACGGAGAGACTCGTGGTATGGTAGAGAAGATGATGTATGACCAGAGGCAGAAGTCGATGGGCCTGCCTACTTCTGAAGAGCAGAAGAAGCAGGACATCCTTAAAAAGTGAGTTCCAGGTGTTTTGCTGCCAAATGAGACGACTGTCCATCTAACCTCACTTTCTTGAGCCAATTTGTGCTTCATGAGTTGCTTTTAAAACTGACACACATCGTATCGTATGGAGAGGAAAAAAGAAAATCTGCATATCCCAGCATATCGGCCAAAAAAGAAAGAAGGAAATAAAATCATAAATGTCCCATTGGCTGCAGTCCAGCATCCATAAATGAGTGCTGGCGGTTCAGCAGAGGTTGTACAAGCTCATCAGACTGCATAAGCCTTCATCTGGTGGTGAACTTCTGAAAAATGGATGAAAACTTGAACCTTTGCGTTAATTTAATGATCCAGCGCGCGGTCCTTTTGTCTACTTTAGTTGTAGGAGTGTGGGTTTAGGGGACACACTTTCTATGTTTTTTAGAGCCAATATTAGCTTGATAACCCGGCCTCTGTCGAAGAGGACGTCAGTCAAGAACAAACCTCAGAGGACCCAACAGTCGTCGGTGAGAGAAACTGAGCCCAGACTGACTTACAGAAACCTTCTTCTGAGTTGCAGCTGAGATTTAGTCGTTTCAGTGATTGGTGACAACTTCCACATCTGGAAAGGTGTTTACAGGTTTTAGAGCAGCATATTGTCTTCTGATGTCAGTACTGCGTCAAACTGACTGTCGCGTTGACGCGCCTTCGGCAGTTCAACAGAATTGTTGTCTTGGTACGCTCTCATATGACGGATTAAATGTTAGTGGTGGGCCAAGTATTTGGCACGTGTGCAGTCAAGTAAGCTGTTGAGAGATTAAAAAAACCTTTGATGGATGTGAAACGGCAGCTTCGGAAAGTTACAGCAAGTCATCGATACCACAAGGAAAAAAAAAAGAAGGAAAATGTTTCTCTGTGTGAGATAATGCGGAGGCGTTTGATAAAATTAATCATTAGTAGTCTCAGAAAATGTCGTCTCTGGTCAGTGGTCTGTGTTTGTTTTCTTCGTTAGGTGGAAGTGACTCTTTGTCGTAGCGTCTCTGTCCACACTCATTTTTCATTCTTAAACCAGTAAAAAAGAAAAATAAACCACCTGGGGTTTTCTGCTTCGTCTCCGCAGGTTCATGGCTCAGCACCCGGAGATGGATTTCTCTAAAGCCAAGTTCAGCTGAGACGCTGCCGTTCAACCCCGTCAGACAGCTCCCTGTTCATCTGCATCAGTGGACATGTTTTTGTCGACCTACAAGTTATAAGTTCTTAGTTGTTGTGTTTGTTTACTTTAATGATAAAATTCTCCTTTTGCATGTGATCCTGACGTTTAAGGATATATTTGAATGTGCTTTTGTTTAATAAATAATTTCAAAATGAAAGTACTCCTATTTTCTGTCATTTAAGCACTTATTATGCTCCTGTGAACTATGTTTGGATGATGGCAGCAGTTGAGGGTCAACTGTTCACTGTTGGACATCCAGATGTGGATGATGCAGATTTTTGGCTTCTTTTAGTCTTAATTCTGAAAGATATCTAGCGATTGTAGAAGTCAAATATGAAGTTATCTGGAGTTGTTCCAACAAAGAGACATCATTTACTGGCTGGAGAAGGTTCTCAGGTTTGGACCACAAGAGGGCGGTGTTCTCCTTTATGTCTGAATGAGCCATGTTCTTGAATATGTGCTTGATGGGGAGGAGTGCTGTAAATCTGAGGGAAACATGTAAGATTTCAGGTCATTACCAAGAGAGCGGCCTTCAAAATAGAACTTGTGAGATGAATCATGAGATTGACCTGCAGCAGAGCACTCAGTGGTGAGTCATGTGATCTGGACGTGGTGACTGTCAGACGTACCTGTTAGTCATGTTTAGTCCACTGTGGTCACAACATCCTTGCAGTGTACTGAAGACAAAATTAACAAATAATCATGACCTGTGAAGTACTTCTAATATAATCCTGATGATGTCAGTCCTGGCTCATTTTCTGTGTGCTCATATGATTCCAAACTGCTGGAAAAAATTAAAATAAAAAAAGGTTCGGTGTGATGAAACTGAAAGCCTTAACACTAGATAATACTGCACACAGTAAGTTACTTTTAGTCAACCATCAAGTTTTTTCCTTGATTGGAAATGTTTGCAGGCGTCTCCCAGAAGATAAGACGATGTACAAAAGGCATCATTGTGGAGAAGAAAATATCTCCAGCTTATATTTACGTTCAAACAACAAGTGGCATATCCATAATTATTCATAGCCTTTGTAAAACTGTCACAGTCTACACCAGGGGTGGGCAATCCCTGTCCTGCATGTCTTAGATGTTTTCCTGCCACAACACACCTGATTCAGATAATTGGATCACTATCAGCTTGTCATCCAGGTCTGCACAGATCTGTTAATGACCCGTTCATTTCAATCAGCAGGGAAACATCTAAGACATGCAGGACATCAGCCCTCGAGGACTGGATTTGCCCACCCTTGGCCTAAATCCTAACTTCTGTACCATTCCAGATATCCCAAGCTGTCCTCAAGCGTCTTAATTACCCTGATTCACTGGGAACAGCTGTTTTTAATCAACATAACAGGTGAAAAACAGCAGCTCTCTGTAGCTGGTTTTAGAAGACTCGTGGCTGAGGTAAAGGAGCTCACTGAGGACCTGCAGCTGCTCACAAGTCCGATTTAGATATGGCTATAAGGTCATATCTAAATGTTTTCAAGTCTCAATGGCTACAGTACAAAGTATTATTAAAGAAATACTAGATGTTGTGCAGTGTGGAAAATCTCAGAGGACGTGGTCAGAAACCAACAGTGCTGGCCAGGAGGACTGTGAGAGAGATGAGAACGACTCCAGGGATCACCACCAGGGTCATCCTGGTGAATCTAGGCTCTGCTGGTGGAAACGTCTCAAGGCAGACAGTTGACACTGAACACTGCTGGTTTCCACGGACCCAGACCACCTCTCCAGATCAGGCACATAAAAGCCCACTTGGTGTTTGCAAATGCTCATCTGGACAAAGAAGAAGAAGTTCTTCTGTTTTACAGTCAGATGAAACAAAACACTGAATTGTTTGGCCACAATGATATATCCTTCATTTGGCGTAAAAAAAAAAAAAAAAAAAAAAGGAGCCTTCAACCCAAAGAAGACCATCCTCACTGTCCAACATGGTGGTGGGAACCTGATGGTTTGGAGGTGTTTTTCAGCCAAATGGACCAGGGAACATAATCAGAGTAGAGGCACCATGAAGATGGAGCAAGACATCAGGCAGTCTGCAGAAAAACTTTGCCCAGTGGCCCAGCGGCCCAGCGGCCCAGCCAGAGTCCTGACTTGAATCCAACTGAGAATCAGTGGAGGGAGCTGAAGATGAAGATGATGGCACAGAGACCCTCCAACCTGGAAGAGCTGGAGCTCATCGTGAAAGATGGCTGAGCAGACCAGTGAGCAGTGGAGACGTGCAAGAGGCTGGTCAGCAAGTATTGAAAGGGTTTGATTGCTGTAACAGTCAATAAAGGCTTTTCTATTGATTATTGAAAAGGGTATGAATAATTGTGGACATGAAAATATAAAAAGACATTTTTTTTACTTCACTGTCTGATATTAAATCAGACAAAATCTTTCCTTTTTTAGGTCAGTTAAGATTACCAAAATTATTTGTATTTATTAAATGTCAGTATAATGAGAGAATTGTTTTTTTTGTTATTGTTATTATTACTTTCTTCTTCAAAAACATTAGTTTCCATACCCTAAGATGACTGTGCCTTTAAACAATGTGAGAAAGCCCACATGATGATGTCATGGCTTTGGAAGCTTCTGATAGGTTAACTGACATCTGAGGCATCACTCTGCTTCCTGGTGCAACATCATAAGAAAAAAAGTCAAAATAAATCAGCCAAGATATCAGTTAGAGAACTGTGGACCTCCACCAGTCTGGTTCATCCTGGTCCAGTTTCCAGATGTCTGAAACAGCCACGTTCATCTGCTCCAACAGTTCTCCACCAGTAGAACCACAATTGGAACGTCCACCATCATAGTCCTCAAGAAGGAGACGGTTCTGACTCCCAGAGATGAACCTGCTTTGGTGGTAAATGTTCTCATCAACCCCAGAACAGAAGCTGATCAGCTGGCGAAGATGCTGCTGAAGCTGGTCAGAGAGAGTCATCATCCACAGAGGAACCAGTCCTGTGCTTCATCTCAATCTTCCTCAGAGCTATATGTGTGTTCTGTTACATAGGAAATGTTCATTTTAGGGATAAAATGCAAATAAAGGTTATAATTCTTGAAAAAGCTGGGAAAGGTTTTCTGCAGGAAGAAGCAGCGTCGTCTTTCTACCTGAAGAGCAGAGCTCACAGAGAGGAAGAGACGACTGACAGCCGCTCATCTGTGGTCCTGTGGTCATGTGTTTCCAGATGTAACGCTGCTCTAAATAAACGGTTGCAGCTCGAAGAACTAAGGCCCCGATCATACACCTCCCGCTAGCCGCTAGCTGCTACCCTCTACCCTCTACCCTCTACCCACAAATTGCGGGTAGCCGCTATCCGCTTTGCCGACTCCCTTATTCACATTGTCGTGTGGCAATGGGCGTGTCTTTTGCACTTTCCACAAACTTGGTATCTTGGGATCGCAGGTTTAGGGTAGCGAGTAGCAGGTGGTCAGACCACCCGCTACCCGCTACCCGCGATCCCAAGATACCAAGTTTGCGGAAAGCGCAACCCGCATGTTGGCGCATAAAAAAGAGCGTCCAAATGGCATAAATGTGCGTCCACCTGGTCACATGTGGATGTGCACAAACGGCTCTACCTCTCGATTACACATCACCGTATTACTGTCATACGTTTTTATTCTCCTGAGGTCAGAGGATGTCTGGTCAGCAGTTGTGGTGGATGTGGGAATAGTCACGGCCAGACACGCCAGTCTGTACAGCTGTGGCATGATCTCATTCAGATGTCTGCTGTGGAGGACACTAAGGGTGAATTTCCAATTCCTCCCTTAACCCTCAATCCCAACCCTCAATCTCAAAAATGTGCGCTCCCGCTAAGTGCAATTTTGAGGGCTGTATCGCCCTCAAAATTGAGATTTTCCGACACCACCCTTGAAAGTAAGGGCTACTCAGAAAGCACTGAGTAATTTAGCCAAGACATCTTCGAAAAGGATGGCGACAAAAAAAGATAACTACAAATGTAAGTATCTTCATAGTTCTTAAAGATATAAATGTTACGAAACCAAATTATTGTCTTTGTTTGAGACTTTTTTTCATGGATTAACATCATTGTTGCGTAACATTAATTTTTTTACTTAACGGTGTTTGCTGCCGGACCGGTGGTCCGCCGGCTTCACGTTACTTGTATACCTTGTTGTGTAGCGACGGAGGACTGAATAATGAATCCTCTATTGTGTTGTTTGCTAATATTATTTGGAGAATATACAGCGTTCTTTTCAATGTTATCCCTGTGTCATTTAAGGGAATACAGAGACAACACGGGCTCTGATACATTTCAGTCTGAAGATGTAACTGCACTCGAGGGGTGTCCCATTTCTAAGCCACAAGACAGCCCTGACACTTACTTTCAAGGATTCGACGCTCCATAGTGGGTTGCAGGTAGCAGGTAGCAGGTAGCGCAACCTGCTCTTAAAGGCAATGGCTACTGACGCACTGATTGGTTTAAACAGGTGGAACTCCCGAACCACTCCCATGCATAATATAGCGGTTAGCACAGGTAAGATTGTGGGTTTAGGGAGGTGGAAGATTACATTCTTTGCGGGGGAACGCGTCTCCCGCTACCCGCTATCCGCTTAATAGCGGCTTTAGGAGGTTTGGCAGAAGATCGGGCCCTAAATTTTGACTCGTAAACGTAAACATGAGAACAGTGACACTCATAATGCTCTATATATTTGTGTAAATATTTCTGAATATTTATTTTAGATTTTGCTAAAATATGCTGTTAAGAGCACATTTTTTATTTTAATTATTTTTCTTGCTTTAAATGTTCATGTGTGGTTTGTTATTTCTAAATGTTTAAATCTCATTATATGGAACAGAAAAAAGTTATCCGTCAGCTGCCCTGTTTAAAAAAAAAAAAAATCATCATCAGCTGGAGAAAAACAACCAACCAACATATTTTTTATTGTATCATTGGATTATTATTATATTCAGACATAACTTGAATTTAATAAACCTAGTAAGAGAGGAAATGTTCTCTTCTTTATTATCCAAGACTATCCAGATAAACACATTTCTTTCCATCAGTTTAATCTTTAAAAGGCACCTAGAGACTGTTTTTCAGCATCTGGACACATCTGGATGATCAGACCCGACCACTAAATAGTAAAAGACGCTGTTTCCCACTCAGACTGTGCTGGATGTCGTGCACCTCTGCTAAATGTTAGCTCCACCGGAGAACAGTTTGCGTACAAGTTTTGTCGGGTCGTGCGAGCGTCCACAGAGGCGAGGACGGGCCTGTCAGGGTGGTGAGAGACTGTCACCGTCGCCGTGGCCACAGGAGGAAACATACATTAGCCCATGCTGCCTAGAAACTCTTCCTAATGTGTGAAATTGCTCATGCAGTTCAAAAACAACTCCTCAAACAAGCCGTCTCATCAGACGGGAGAGGGACTGTCCAGGACTCAAAAACCTCCTGGTGGGTTCCACCTGTTTTAATCTGATCATGTGACTGACCACTGCCGCTCTGTGGCTGCCGTTTTTAGCTGTTTAACCAACTGAAGACTTTTGTGGGGCTTAAGATGTGACAGTATTCAAAAGATGCCCTGATGAAGTTAAACCTGATCTTCATGAAGGACTGAGACAGGGCTCAGAAAATGTTATCATGATGTCAGATTATTTTCTGGGTCTCAGATCTCACAGTACCAGTCCCATCACGGACCGGCCTCAGACCTGAGGTCTGGAACCGAGACTTAACGCAGATATTCAACGTCATGTCTTCTGTCCAACTAAATATTCAAGTGAAAGCTGGTCGACGTCCTTGGACGTCCATCTCCAGGGTCGATTGACAGCTGTCTTGAAGAATGTTTTTCCACTGGTAAATAATCTTTCTTGCAGCTGAACACTGAACTCCAAGCAGTTCTGAAGTTGTTCTCTTGCCTTTTTCCAGCTTCTCAAAAGACAATCTCTGATGTCATTCCCTCTTGTTAAATCATGCCTGAACGCTCCAGCTGCTAAAACATCTGCATTCATAGATGTCTGCACATCCACTGGTGATCAGCTCATCAAGAACTGACGATCAGAAGCATCTGGACCTCTTAGATCCTGTGGACGCAGTGAGGACGTACTTAGGATTGCCCCCATTTTCACTTTGGATCCATTTTTGTCAAATAAATATTGGGTTGCTGAAAAAAGTTATACGCTGTTGTTCATTCGAGGTTGTGTTTGCATGATACGGAGGTTAGTTTTTCTTTTATAATGTCTTTACGCAAAAGACACATTTCTGAGGGGTTAGTAACTTCTGAAAATCACCAAAGTCTCTTATATTCTGTTACAGCCTCTAACGGTGGTCTACATGTCACACGTTCTTCTTGTCACAGATGTTAAGCAGGAGGTCCGCTTACAGAATGAGGCATCTGGGTTTTAGCTCTGGTTTGCAGCGTTTTGCATTCACTGGTGCAAACGGTTGCAAAAGGCCTGACGGTCCTGCGGTTGGGTGGGGCGGCAGGATGACTGTGCAGGGGTTTGAGGGCACGGAGGAGTCAGAGTCTGCTCAGCTGACAGCAATGTCTCACCCAGGTATCAGAATTTCTTCATTAGCAAAGACACACAGACATCAGAGGGACGGGGTTGGGGTCTCTGGGGCGGGCGAGGTGGGCAGTCTGCAAACACACTCCCTCGCAGCTGCACCGCCTCGCCGCTCCAGACCTAACGACTTGTTTTCTGGCAGCGGCTGCCCGTAAATCACCCACGGGGCCTTGCACAATGTGACTCAGTATCACAATCACGGTGTTAGTGGAGGCCGTTTCCTCTGCTAGGCTGCACGGCGGACTATTCCTGGAACCGGAGGAGCGATACGTGAGGTGATGCCAGGACAAAGATGGGACAGGGGGGGTGTCGGGTTCTGATTTTTGTGGGGCATTAATGGATAAAAACCCCAGAAGCTTCCAAAAAAGCTGGGACATGAATAAAAGCTCAGTGCAATGATTTGGAAATCTAATAAAAAATGAATTTCATACAGGAAACATAACAGCAGTTATTTACAGTCAGGTCCAGAACTATTTGGACAGTTGTGTCAGGATGGGCGCCCATGCACCACACGTAACAAACCATTCACGTGGCATCCAACAGCCTCCAGTGACAAGACTCAGGAAGACAACTACAGCAACTAAAACTTACAAAACAATGACAGGACAGATGTCTCTTGAAAATGTACCCCCCGAAAACCACAGCGGGACCAAAGTGGATCCCTGAGGTACCCCAGAAGAAAAAGAGGCCACAGAACAAGAAGATTCACTGGCTGCAGAGAAGAGCTCCTGCACTGCAAAAATAGGGGGTCTTCAAAGAAGATAAAAACACTACAACTAAGGAAAAAGGTTCTCAAAACAAGTGAAAAAAATCTGTCCGTGCAGCAAGATAATTTCACTTGGTAAGATTTCTTAAATTAAGATTGTAGGAACAATTGTTTCTAGATTTAAAAAAGGTATAGATTTTATTGAATCTTAAAACAAGATTTATTTTTGATGAGGAAAAAAAAAAACGTAATATATCTTATTTTAAGTGTTAATTGTCTCATTTTAGGATTCCCTGCCTGTCTGAGACAAAAATGTAAAGTTTTACTTGATATTAGATTATACTGATAAATTGAAGACTTTAAATAAGAAAGTAATTATTAAAACAAGAAAAAATACCTAATGCTTCTAAATGTAAGTTGTTTTTTTCTTGGTAAGAACCAAATAATTTGCAGTGTGTTAATTAACTCAAACCCATGTGCCCTTTGTGCCCACGTGCTATTTAGGCTGGATAAAAGAATGAAATGATCAGCCACATAAAAGTCAGCAGTCAGATCTTGCATCATCAGTTAATAGAAAAACCAGACTGAAACTTTCCAAAAAACCCAAACTCATTTAAAAAAAAAAAAAAAAAACAGCTTTAATTGGTTAAAAACAACTCTCTCCACCTTTGAATAAAAAGGGGAGATTAGAGATGAGTCAAAAATAGACAAGATGCTCTTTTATATGCAGTCATGTCACCGACCTGTTGACATTTGACCTAATTAAGACGTCTGAGGTGCTTCACTCTTCCAGCCTTCTGTCGCTCATGTTCCAGCTTTCCTCAGACATGCTGCTGCCATCAAATTTAAAACAAGCCAGTGTTATTATTTAAATATTCAAATGGATCACTGTGGACATCTCTCGTGTTTTCCGTGTCATATTGTGGATAAAATCTGTATTTATGAGATTTAGGAGTCATTGAATTTACTGCCTGGGTCCCAAATTCCTGTGACTGGAACACAGTCAACGCGTGCATCTGGTGCAGCTAATTACTCCCGTCACAATTACACAGCAGC
>JAGFBZ010000681.1:0-175000 GCA_018398805.1 Hirundichthys speculiger | reverse complement strand
AGTGTTCCCAATGCATGGAAATAAAAACCATTATAAGGATTTTGAGCTTTACTCAATTTTTTGAACAGACTGCTATTATATTGAACACAACTGTGTATATATAGATATATAGATAGATAGATAGATAGATAGATAGATAGATAGATAGATCTTAATTGGTGAGAATTTCACAAAAGTTCAGGAGCAGCAGGTGAAGAAATGCACAAGCTGAAATAGGAATTGCTTCCAATTCATGAAAATGAAATCAAATAATTGGTTGTTTGTTTAAAGTTTCCTGTCTCCAGCTGGATTGATTAGACTAAAAGAAGACGAGGTTTCACAAATGAATGTGGATAACTGTGGACCGACAGACGCCCAAACACTTTCACGGGGCTCCATCAATTTGTGTCTTCCTGCAGTTCATCTTCATCTTCTCTACAGCTTCTCTCCATCTTCTCTTCATCTTCGCTCCATCTTCCTCTTCGTCTTCTCATCACCTTCTCTTCATCTTCCTCTCCATCTTCTCTTCACCTTCACTTTATCTTCTCTTCATCTTCTCTTTACCTTCACTTTATCATCTCTCCATCTGTCAGGAGTGCAGAGGAGATGGAGGACCCAAACGCAGGAGTTCACAAAAAATAAAGTATTAATTTTGCAAAACAAAATCAAAAGTCCAAGGAGACTAAAAAAAACCACAAACGTAATCCAGGTATCCAGGCAGGGGAACATGGAGGAAAAACAAGTGACCAAAAACCAACAGAGTACTTACAGGACATGAGACAATGGACCAGCACAGACAGGGGTGATGACAAGACTTAAATACACAGGGAACCCAACGAGAGGCAGGTGCAGACAATCAGGATAACAAGAGGGAAGGAAGCAAAGCTGAAAACAACGTAGACAAGACAGACCTTCAAAGTAAAACAGGAAACAGGTGACACAAAAGACAGGGATTGACGCCAACTTAACACAGAACAAAGAAAAACCCAAAATGGCCGCCATGTCTGCCCCAGACCATGACAGTACCCACCTTCAAAAGAACCGGCTCCCAGACGGTCCTAACAAAAAAGAAAAAACAAACAAACAGAGACAAACAGGGGAGCAGACCAGGGAGGGCGGAGGGCAGGGAACCAAAAAAAAAAAAAAAAAACACCCAAAAAACCTGACAGTCACTAGACCCTCAAGGCCCGGGGGCAAAAGTCCAGGCAGAAGGCGTCGGCGCTGGGCTGACGGCAAAGAGAGTTCAGGCGGGCAGCCTCGGCGCCGGCGGGCAAGAACCAGGAGCTGACGAGGCGGACGGCCATGGCGGCGGCAAACTGGAACCAGGAGCTGGCGGGGAGGGTGGCGGCAAACTGGAACCAGGAGCTGACAAGGCGGACAGCTGAGGCGGATGGCTGAGGCGGATGGCCGCAGCAGCAACGGGCTGAAACAGGAGTTGGCGAGGCAGACGACCACGGCAGACTGGAACCAGGAAGCAACGTGGAGGATGGCTGTGGTGCCGGACAGGAGCCAGGAGGCGACGAGGCGACAGAAGAGTCACAGCCACCTGCAGCTCCTGCTGCAGGGGTCTTGGAGGAGTCACGGCCGTCTGCAGCTCCTGCTGCAACGCCGGGGAGCAAGGCCAAGGCAGAGGCTGGGACGACTCGACCCCTACTACCTCACCCAAGAAGACTGCCTCGGGGACAAGGGAGGACGCGTCAAACGCCACAGAGGCAGGTAGAGGCGCATCGATCGCCACGGAAGCGAGGTGAGACGTGTCGGTGTCGACCCCCTCGGAAACGGGACCGGGCTGAGGTGCGTCCACCACCTCAGAAAGGAGACCGGGCTGAGGTGCGTCGACCGCTTTGGGCTTAAGGACCACCAGCTCCTCCCTCATCATCTTAAGGTCCCCGTATATAGTCCGTATCTCGGGCAAGTGAAGGAGCTGGGGCCGGAGGGTCAAATGCCTCAGGAGGAGGTCATAAACAAAGTTTCACCGACTCACGTCAGTTGACGCCTTCAGAGACGACGTGAGTCGGTGGTAGATGTCCTCAAAAGTCTGGAGCTCCTCCTGAAGGGATACAAGACCCCCATAGGCCACCGTGGAGACAGGGTCGGGAGCCAAAGATGGGACGTCCTCCCAGATGTCCACGGGAGTGGAGGCAGAGGGTAAAGTGTCCTCCTGGACCCCCTCCGTGAGGAGAGCTGGAGTGGGGGTCTCCTCCTGAGCTGTCTTGGAGGAAAGAGTCCCTGTGGCAGAGGAGGTCTCCTCCTCAGACCCCTGAGTGCCAGCCTTGTGCCCCTGAACGGGGAAACTTCCTCCTCCCCAAAATCCACCACATGGGGGACATTTTTGGCCACCTCCCAGCTAAAAAAGGCCAGAGAGGAGATCAGCTCCCCTCCTGCTGGGTCTATGCTGGCTAATCCGTTCTGTCAGGAGTGCAGAGGAGATGGAGGACCCAAACGCAGGAGCTAATAAAAAATAAAGTGTTTATTTTGCAAAACAAAATCAATCGTCCAAGGAAACTAAAAAAAAAACACACAAACGTAATCCAGGTATCCAGGCAGGGGAACATGGAGGAAAAACAAGTGACCAAAAACCAACAGAGTACTTACAGGACACGAGACAACGGACCAGCACAGACAGGGGTGATGACAAGACTTAAATACACAGGGAACCCAACGAGAGGCAGGTGCAGACAATCAGGATAACAAGAGGGAAGGAAGCAAAGCTGAAAACAACGGAGACAAGACAGACCTTCAAAGTAAAACAGGAAACAGGTGACAAAAAAACACATAACAAAAGAACCCAAAATGGCCGTCATGGCTGCCCCAGACCATGACACCATCTTCTCTTTACCTTCACTTCATCTTCTCTCCATCGTCTCTCCATCTTCTCTTTGCCTTCTCTCCATCATCTCTTCATCTTCTCTTCATCATATGTCTTCTGGACCGTGCACAGACGTTTTTAGAGAGCTCAAGTTGAGAGAACAGAACACACTCATTGAAATGACGCTTATTTATGACAGCATAGAATAAGTTTAATAAAACAAACTAAGTAAATTAGGCTTTTGTCCTAAAGCTGCAACATTTTGCCATAAAACTTAAATATTTTTGTAGAAACATGTCAACTTCACAGCTCTTTGATATAGAAATATGAAAACACAACTTTTTGTCTTAAAAATCAAGAATGTTTGCTGTAAACTCACAAATTTTTCAGTACTACAATTTTGTGGTAAATAAATGTAATTTTTTTCAACAAAAAATTTTAAATTTTGAAATATTTCAGCTTTTTGACATAAAAGTAGAGCTTTTTGTTGCAGAACTGTGAAGTTTGTATAACTGCAGACTTATGTCCTGTAATCATTTTGTCCTCAAATCATTAATTTAAAAGAAAACTCAACTTTTTCATCATAATACTCCAACTTTTTTAAAATATCAAATTTGTCATTTCAAATCACACATTTTACGACAAATTTTGCAATATCGCAACTTTGGTGTAAATATCACATTTTTGCCATACAATCTGAAAAAACAATCACAGCTTTTTTTGCAACTTTTAAATTCTCAACTTTTTGTTGAAAAAAAAAGTTTGTGGACTTGCTAATTTTTTTTGTGAAAATTCCAAATTTGTGTTGTGAAATCGGTACTGTTCTGATGTGAAACAGCTGCTCAGCGGTCGGTTGAAGGGACGGGTGTTTGACCACCACCTACATGCTTCTGACATCCACGACCTTCAAATGTTTGAGTGTCTTTTTTCAATCAAAGCAGCTCTAAACCAAACCTCCAAACTCATTTCCCATTTGGGTTGCAGGTGTTTAAACTACTGACTCTAATTTGTTGCAGTAAATACTCTGTTGGTTTGCTCACTTGTTCGTCCAGAACTGTGGACATTTAACGGGTGAGTTCAATAAAGATACGAGAAACCATCATTTTGGTGACGTTGCTTGTCTGTTAGTTGGCTACAGTTACATGATGTTTTTAATTTGGAATTAATTATTCCGAATTAAATAATTCAGAATTAAACTATTTTCCTTGGAGTTCACATGGAAATAGTAATTCCAAATTGAGGTTTACATGGAAAACACGTTTGTTCAGCTTTATCCAATTCTGCTTAAGGTCTGGGGGTTGGGAAGGGTTCTGATTGGATGGGGGGGCAGACGTCTTTACATATTTACGTCTACCGGAAGAAAACAAACTTACTCGATTAGCAACAACATGGAGGACTACATTTAGTGCTGGGCAATATGACGATACATATCGTGGGGACAATATAAAAGTGTATATCGTGCCATTTCTCTTATATCGTTTCTATCGTTTCTAACCTAATTTTATCAATTATTACAGCAAATATGTAATTAAATAACCTGCAACGATAAATTTGATAGAATCATATCTACTTCTACAAAGTCGCCTTTTATATTTGCACTTTTATTCATGGTTAATGCCTTAAACAGAGTTCTCTTCAACCCTGATGTTTACTTTAGACACTTTATATTGGTTTGCAAACTTTGCACTACAAGGTTACAGATTTCAGAAAGTTGAAAAATAATTTGTGTTTATTTTTTATAGCTGAACATCAGTGCAAAAATGTGTTTTTCCTCTCAGAACTGTTGTGCACTTTAAAAAAAAATGTAAAAGCTACAGTACCTCTGTACCTACCTGTTTTTGCTGCACTAAAATGTATGCTTGTGACAGTTCAGCTAAATGTCCTTTCAAAATAAAGTTGAAAAAGTAAGCAATGAATTTTTTGTCAAACTTTTCAGAGAATAACTGAAAACATACTTTATTATGGTATATCGTGATATATATCGTTATCGTGATATAAAATAGTCCATATCGTGATATATGATTTTTTCCATATCGCCCAGCACTAACTACATTATTAGCATCCTTTTTGGATTTGTTTTGATCTTACTTTTGCAGCAGCAGCTGCGAAACCTCCTTCATTTAACCTGGCCGCTACAACTTTGAAAAGCTCACAATTTTTATGTTTCCTGTCATCTGTTCTTTCTTTTCTTTTCTAATTATTCCAGTTCCTCCAAGCTCTTTATTAAATAAATCGTCTCTGCTCTTGAACACCGTTTACTGCGTGCTGCCATCTTGAAACTTTGTTTTGAAAACAAGCCCAGCGCGGAATATAAGCGTCATCGCGACAGACAGGCAAGAGAACAAGCATGCGCAGAAAGACGGGAATTAATTTAAAGCGGAATGAGTGTAAACATGACCGCGGAATTATTCTATTCAGATTTAAAATCAGAATAAACCAGCCACTTATTTCGGAATTAAGTTTAATTTGGAATGGACATTTTCATTCAGAATTAGGTGTTTACATGGTAATTTTTAATCATTTTAAATCGGATTTAATTTTAATTCAGAATTAAAGAGGAATTAAACTTCCCATGTTATCGCACTGATTGTGACTTGGACAAGCATCAGACTCAGGTTAAAAACCTGAGTCATACTCCACTGTTTGTCGGACTAGTCAGACCGATCCGTTGAGAACTGATGAAGCTGCTTGGATAAGAGGCGAAACGTCTTCTAGACAAATCTAAGTCCAGTTGCCTATGATTCAATTGTTGCGAGAATGGAATTTACCTGGATAAATGAGAATATCCACAGAAGCATCAGATCATATTTCATGACATTCTGAGGCAGAAAACCAGTTGATTCCAGCTGCCGCGTCTGGACCGGGGCCTCTTCTCCGCCGCCATCGGCCCCCACCACCTGCAGGTCACGTTGCTGCTCCGTGACTGTTTGCCTGTGGCCCCGTGACCCTCCAGCCTTCATTTGCACCTCGGTGTTGACCACTCCATCACTGCCTGGGGGCTGAAGCCTCTGTCAGGCTGGCGCACACGCACGCATCCCACTGCTGACCTCCTCTCCGCGCAGCCAGGCCTCTGGCTCTGGCTGAACCCACCAAACACCCGTCAGCTGGAGATATTATTTTTGCATTTGGTCTGCTTTTATTTTTCCTGCCAGATGCAGCTATTTGATTACTCCTCCTTAAAGGCATGGTTTCTCAAACACATCCTGCCACATTCCCTGAGAACCCAATTTGACCAAGACGGCGGTGCACGGAGTCAGTGTTTCAAGGTGCGTCGTGCAAGTAAAAACGCCTGAAAAACATGAGGGCGTCCCGTTTCCCCATCCGCTAATATCACAAGCTACATTCACGTACTTAATTTAGCAGCAGGCGTTTCACGGGTGCTGTGACTTTCCTTGCAAGCAGACCTGGATGTGTCGGCCGTATGTCGCACCACAACGCAGATTGTAACAAAAGCGTGCCAGAGAAGTCAAAGTACCCCCCCCCCCCCCCCCCCTCCCTCGATGGATTTCTGAAACAGCTCTCCATCACGTTGCCATTTTCATGCCACATGTCATGAGAAGCCACATTCATTTAGCGCGGTCGTGCTGCTGCCGTTATTAAAAGGAAGCTCTCGTAGCAGAGCCAAATGTTAAACAGTCGAGGTTTGACCTCACAGGTTCAGGATTTTTTTTTTTTTTTTTTTTGGCTCATAGTTCTGCTTTAAAAGCAGAGTTGCAGGAGACTTCATATCACTTCGGATTGATTTAAGTCACAACGAAGCACACACACGTATACATGAGAAAACAAACACTTTTAATTTATTATTAAATGACATAAATAAAAGTTACAGCAAGTTCAAATACAAATAGATAGACAGCTTATGTACAGGCGTTTGTGCAGGGGTTTCGTGCCGTGGTCCTGCAGCAGAAAGGCACTTGCAGCTTTCAACGTGGAACGTTTTTGCAAAGAGGAAGGCACATTTTTTTTACAGAAGATAAAGACACTCATTGACTCTATTTACACACATGTACACGTTTATGTCAGCAGAAGCCTTTTACTGTTGTGTTCGTTCGCATGCAGCCAGAGAAAAAGAGTGAAGATTTCTGAGCATCCTGTTAAAAAAAAAAAAAAACCTCTAGAACCCCTGTTGAGGAACCAACTACAAAGCTTAAATTAATATTATTAATATTATTATTAGTAGTAGTATTACTTTCAGAAATAAGCAGCGCCTCAATGGGCAGCAGGTTGCAGATTGCACTGATGGCGTTTACCTCTTAAAGGGAACAAAAAAGTCCATTTTCTTTTACGTTTGTAAAGTCATCCTCAAAAAACAGAAACATTCGCAACTGTTAGAAATGCAGGTTACTGAAATAAGAGAAGCTCTGCTTTTGCTCCCCTGATTAAATGAATCTGAGGGTGCGTTCACACTGATGTTTAGTTTCGTTAAGGCTAACCCATGGAATGACAGGCGCCGGTCCAGATGGACCAGACCAGAACAAAAAGAAACAAAAAAAGAAATTCTGCCTAATCAGGTTGTGACCTTTTCCACATTTCTTCTGTTGAGTCTTTTGGTCCATCTGATGTTGGAAGGACAGTGTGACGCCAGGAGTTTTCTGTTACCAAACCAAACCAAGGGTGCGTTCACACTTTGCATGTTTGGTTTGACTAAAGTGAACTTGGAAAAACGTGTGAAGCAAACTGAGACCCCACAGAAAAGTGGCTCTCCGTCTCCTCCGAACCCAATTTTTATCTGATCAGACTGTCACCTCTCACACATTCCGTTGTGTCAATTGTCAGTTATCATTTTCTGCTTCGATCTGGATCAAAAGCGCCAAAAGGACAAGTGTGAACGCACCTCAAGAATCAAGTTTCATGTGAAACGGAGGCGGACTGAGTTTGCACATCAGCTCAGTTCGTGATGTCCTTTTCAAGACTCTCAAATGAATAACCTAAAAAGCTGTTTCACAAATGTCCTGCCAGGTCTCGCATCACTTCAACACCTCCTCCCGGATCCCCGATTCAAGTCCTTGGTGCTGCCTTTGGAAGTCTCCGGAAACGGCGGTGCCTCAGTAACTCTGAGCGACGGGCGTCCAGGTCGCTGTAAGCCTGGCGATGGAGCTCTCAAACTGGCCGTCCCCGACCCCGACTTCGCTCAAGCTGGGGTCGTACATGGAAGAGGGCGAGGAGACGGGCAGCGAGGAAGTCAGGCCCGTGTAGGAGGAGCCCCTCAGGAACTGGGAGGTCAGGCCCCCAGGGATGGAGCCGGAGGCCGAGCCTGAGGGGGTGAGCGTGGTGCCGGCCACTGACCAGAGGCTGGGATACTGACTGTGGAAGAGGTGGACAGTGTCGTTTACCTCAGGTTCGTTTTTTTTGCACAGAGACGTTTAATTAGGAACTTGACGTGGTCTGGAGGCTCACCTGGAATTAGATGTGGAGTTGGTGCTGTGGGACAGGGTGCCCATGCCTGTGGAGTTGGGGATCTGTAGGGCGGACCAGCTGTCATGAGCAGGCAGAGTCCCTGAGGTGTTGTCCATGTAGTTGTCTGGAAACAAGGCGAAGAAATGAAATGTAGGTTTTTCTGTTTAACCATAGATATGTAGAGATATCTATTAAATCAGCCTTGGCTAGACCATTCATTATTCTTTTTATGAAGTGGAATTATATGTATTTTGAATTCTGAAGCTCTGCGGGTGTGTGTGTGGTGTGTGTGGGGGGGGGGGGGGTGTCTTACTTGTGCTAGAGGAGCGGTGGGGGTAGTGGCTGGGGTACGGGGCCGCCCTGTGGCTCCTCAGGCTGGAGTAGCGCTCACAGTAGGAGCCGGACGAGTGGCCCGCCGAGCCGCTGAACTGAGGGGGGCTGCTGCTGGGGCAGATGGGACTCTGGCCTGGGAGGAACCAGCCTCCAACTGTGGAGGAAAAGGTGAACATCAGTCCCAGATGGTTTTGTTTTTTGTTTTTTAATCAGTAGCTTCAACATCAAGTCATACTGGCACCCTCAATATGAGTCTTTTGGCTGTCCTTCATTCCTATTTTTGTTAGATTTTTCAAGCATGTGACACTCACGCTGAGAATAGCCGGACTGCTGGCTGTCTCCGCTGTGATCCGGGACTTCTTTGTGGTCACTCCTGCAATGTAAAACAGCCTTATGGGTGCTACAGCTCTTAAGTGTGCTCACTTGGCACTTTAGCAACATGTTTAGTTGAAGTCTGTACCTTTCCTTAGCGTCCAGGAAGGCTTTGGCAAAGGGATTGTGCTTTATCTTCAGAGCAGTGATCTGTGGGAAAGGATGTAGCCGTTAGTATTACAGATGAAACATTTAAAGTGAGGTTCCACAGAGAGGATGTGGCACAACTAACCTCTTCATTCTGGTAAGCGGTGACGGCGATGAACTGAGTTTCAGGGAAAGACTGACTGCTGATCATCTTCTGGATGCCCCCAACCTTCACAATGTGTATCCTCGGCTCGTATTTGTGCAGAGAGTTCAGCATGATCTGTGAAAACATGTCATTGTTTGAGTGTATTTTTGTTCATGGCATCCAGATGTATCACTGAAATTTGTTTAAGTATCTTAGACAGTCTCTCCATGGACGTAAATCATCAATATGAGTATAAAACAGTGAAGGAAAACGTTTAGGGAAAAAAAGTTGAGAATAAAATATGACACAGTTGTAATGACAGTGGAATTTAAAAAAAAAAAAAGTTATTCCTGGCACCACTGGTCAGTTGTGTGCTCTGGACCCACCTGTCCGCCGCCGTTCAGCTTGTTGGAGAGCTTGACTTTGCTGAAGGAGACGGGCGCTTTCATCCAGTGCGCGCCGAAGTTGGGGGAGTCCGGGTGGATGTAGACGCAGCTGGGACTCTGAGGCTCCGGTTTGCCCCCCGGCACCCACTCCCCGTTCACGTACTTCCAGCGGTTGTTGTCTGCAGCTACGAAATCCAGCAGCACCGAGTACATGGCGTTCGGGTCCAGGCCGGAGACGCTGGCCCTGAGGACCGGAAACATCCTCCTGGAAGACAGGCAGGGGGGGGTGTTCGTGAACTCATCTCACCGTGCCCGAAGTCAAACGCATGATTCAATCATAGAAAAGACGTCGCTTTCCCAATTTATACTCTTTCCAAGGCCTCTGGGGCCCCGACAAACACCTTTTTCGTTCTTTTTTGACACGTAACAATCTATGTCTTTAAAAAAGATATGTATATTCAGGCTGGAGACGTCGTGCGTAAAATGTGCCTGGCCTGTGCGTAAAATGTGCCCGGCCTGTGCGTAACCGCCACCTCCGCGGCCTCCCCGGAGCCCGACGCTCCAACCTACCTTCCAGTCTTGGTGACGATCATCTCGTTGGTTAACTCCTTGAACTTGTTCCACAGCTCCGCGTCCTCCAGCGTCAGCTTAATATCCCTCTCGGACACGTCCCCCTTCTCGCTGCCCTTCTGGAACTCGCTCTCCACGGCGCTCAGGAGGTGCTCCAGTCGCTGGTCGGGGTTCGAGGAGGTCATATTTCCAGAGTTAGGCCGGCGCGTGAAGAAGACTGGTGGCACGCTGGCAGGCCCGAGAGCGAACTGGTTTTCTAAACCCAGTGGCTCCTCATTTAAGGGCCCCCGGGGACCTCATGGCGATATGGGGGCGTGGTTTGTGCGCGCTTGGAGGTGACCGGTTTGAGGGTCTTCAAACTCCGCCTCGCCGGGGGCCTGAACATCCCTTATGGTTTAACGGATTTATAACTTTTGCTGAAAACTTCATTTTAAGGCCAACAAGTAAAATCAAATTAAATTAAGTTAAAACGCCTCTGCTGATCTCTGGATCTGCTGAAGCTGCGCTCTGACAGTTCAACGCGTATTTCACCACTGCTGCCCTGCGCGCAAACAAAAGAAGGGAAGCGAAGGAAGACAGCCGTGCCTTTGAACTCGGCTGTCTATTTGCAAATCGTGCTAATCTTTTGTTGCCTCAAATCCACATGGGAGAGGGTTTGTGTTTGCTGAGTAGAGGCCATTAGAGAAGAACTCTGCGTTCCTGTTGTGCCGAAGTACGGACGGCCCACAAGTGATGCCGGGATTTGCATAATGGGCCCGCGGGACTCACTCTGATATTAAATATTACACCTACTGAGGCATACTGAACCTGAAGTCTCAGTGTGGTGTTATTAATCACCAAAGCCCCTTAATCCAGCCAATGCAGATCTGGACAGGTTTCACTGCGCTGCGCCTCTGCTCTTGTAAAAGATCAATTAAAATTAAAAGTTTATAAATAAAATGATCGAATTTCACTATTATTACATCTTTGACAGATATCAACTGCTTTGATTTTCTCTAAAGTTTATTATGAGAGCAGGAAGATTATAATGATTAAAATAACAGCTGAAAAAATAAAATCAAAATGTCACTCACGGAAAATAAGAATCAAAATAAGTAGGATTTACCGAAAAAGAGATGTGCGTTTAAGCATGATTTAATTTATTTATTCAAGTATAAACTGAAAAAAAACTAAAAGCAGGTTTACAGGTGTTGTTTTTAACAACATGCAAAATCCTCACATAATTATTGTTATTTATTCATTTTTCTTTATGTATTTATTTTACAAATTCTTTCAAATTAAGTTGAAATGAGTGAATGTAGAAACACTTTCTTTAACATAAGTTTTTTCTACGTTTGTGATATTCCTTTTTTTACTATTGTTATTTTTACAAACTAAAAAATGTCAAACACGACATGTACACACACCAGCTCATAGTTAATTGAGTTTTAAACGATATGTACATCATGTTCAACATGGTCTTGCATAAAATTATTGAATGGAATATATTTATAGTGTTACTATGGTGCATTAAGGTTAATGTGACATGACAGTCACAAGTCAAAGAGAATGAAATATTGTTTCAGCTGAAATGAACTTCTTTTGCACTGATTTACCTGAACATTGAGTTGTAACTCTGGCGTACATAATTACAAAAATTCTTTTAATAACGCATATATTATATTTAAGAGACATGTTGCAGTTTATATTAAAAAAAAATATTATCCCTTCCATGAAGGAATTACAGACAAATAGACAAATAAATGATTAATTAATATATATTTATAATATATATATCAATATATATCAATATATATATATATATATATATGTGTGGTGTGTGTGTGTGTGTGTGTGTGTGATTAATGATTTATTAATTGATAATAAATGATTAATTGATATATATTATTATATATATATATATATATATATATATATATATATATATATATATATATATATATATATATATATATATATATAAAATGTCATCCACCCTTTAATGCAGGAATTACAAATAAATAACAGTGCTAACATTGCTATAATTGTTTTAATTTTTCACATTTGGTACAATTACAAGTAATTATGTCAAAGTGAAACTTTAAAAATTAGAATCAAAAAATAATTATTAGAATGACAAACATTCCGTTACTACAATTGATGTTATAATGAAGTAGAATCATGACTTTTATTCCATCAGTCCATGGGAGCAGCAGAACTCTCCCCAGACACCTGCTCCAGGTTTATACTCAGGCCAGCAGACAGATGTGGTCTCTCCAGCGTGTCCTGGGTCTGCCTGGGGTCTACTCCTGTTTGGAAATGCCCATTCCTTATAGGGAGACGTCCCAACCAGATGACTCACCCCAGCTGGCTCCTCTCCGTGAGGAGGAGCAGCGACTCTACTCCCTGTCTGTAAGGGAGAGTCCAGACACCCTGCAGAGGAAACTTGTTTCAGCCGTTTGTATCTGTCTTCTCCTTCCTTCAGTCACTGTCCACAATTCATGACCACACGTGAGGGTAGGAACAAAAACTGACCAGTAAGCAGAGAGTTTTACTTTTTGCCTCAGTTCTTTCTTCACTACTACAGACCGGTACAGAATCCACACCACTGCAGACCGTCAACCTCCCTTTCTTCTCCACCCTTCCCTCGCTCATGAACGAGACCCCAACATGGTTAAGCTCCTCCACTTGAGCAAGCCCCTCATCCCAAACACAGGGGATGACGTGCTTTCCCGACAGAGAACCCCGCTCTCAGATTTGGAGGTGCTGATTGTCATCCCCGCTGCTTCACACTCGGTTGTGAACCGCTCCAGTAAGAGCTGAAGATGTGATCCTGAGATGATCAACCTTAGCTGTGCCAAAAAATTCTGTCCACAAAAGTTATGAGCAGAATCAGAAATGTTTATAAGAGATCGTAACTGCAGCATTAGATGGATCAAAAGAGAAAAGTAGCAGAGGCTGCAGCTGCATTTATCGTCTCTTAGTCTGTGTTGCCTTCATAACAATGAGCATGCTCAGCAGGATAATCCTAATTTAATGTTGGATTAAGTTTGTTGTCCCAGATGCTTCAGTTGTTGCTGTGCTACAAGTTATTTTTAACTTCACACATTGAATGAGTCTGTTTCTTTGGTATTCTGACCTCAAGGTGGAAAACTTCCACAACCATCTCCCCAGTTACCGAGTCACACTTATCAGTAGAAAAAACAAAAAGCAAAAACAAAAATAACACAATTGTAGGTATTTCTCATTTTCTGAGCTGATGGATTCATCTGTATTGATATATCGAGTATCAGAGCTAATTCACTGCAAATGAAGATGTCAGATCTTCAGTCTGGGAATATCAGGTAGATTAATCTTGTTTTAAATAAAATTTACTGATTGAGTCCATGCATTCACTTAAATTTATCATGAATATGTCTTTGAAGTCTTTAATTATCCAGGAAGGACACATTCACCCTTTACACTCCCACAAAAAAAAGTATGCTATAAGATTAAATTGCATATACATACTAGATGATTTGGCTAGATGATGGCCCTAACCATGCAGACACCAATAAATAAATAAATAAAAAATAAAAATTATCCAGGAAATCTTAACTGTAGTAATTTAGTGTACCAGAGGTCCAGCTCTGAACTTTCACTAAAAGAACCTTGTTTCCAGTAGCCACATAAACATACTCTGCTAATATTAAATAAAATCCACCTTGATTTCTGAGTTTATTTTCCTATTCTTCTACTGCAAAAATCACTGGCTACAATACAAGAAATAAATACTAAATTCTGGGCGAAAATGATTGAGTGCTGGTGAAATTAACTGTCCATGTAGCAAAATTTTACTTAATTAATTAATTTATTTAGTTATTTGTTTTGTTTTATTTTATTAATCTTGTAATTTTTTTTTAAATTATTCTATTTTATTTTATTTGTTTTTATTTTTCACTTTACATGTTCTTGGGTTTTCAACTTTCAGGGAGCTGGAATTATTAATTATTTGCTGAGTTTTTCGCGTCCCTGAAAAACTGTGGTTTGCGTGACTCAGACTGGATCTCCCTCCGTTTCCGTCACCTCTGACTCCTGTGATGTACTTGGAATCGAGTGAAGGCTTTGGAGCGCGACTCTTTTACTGCTCCACTTCCTCCAGTTCCACTGAGGCCGTAAATGTAAAGGGGTTCTCTCACACCTTTGCATCCAGGATCATTCAGATGTCTTTTTTTTTTTGTTTTTTTTGTTTTTGGAGGACTGAGACACAGAGAGTGTGAAAGAAGCAGCTGCATACAGAAGATAACCCCCAACAACGGAGAGGCTGAGACAAAACAAGGAGAAGCTCCTTCACATTAAAGGTGCAGTAGGTCATCATTTCACTAATCTTTTGTGTTGTTTTTTTTTCTATGGTTGAAATTGTTTTTACATTCTTTTAGTAAACAGTTAAATATGTCTGGATCTGGTGCAGCTGTTTTATCTCTGTTAAAATCACAAGGCTGCTGTTTGCTCTTCTTCTTTGTTGTTCTCCAGTCAGGTAAGATTGCAGTTTGCTGCAAAAGTCTGTAAAAATGACTCGTGCTCCACATCTATCAGTGCCAAGCCATGTAAGATGTTCTGTATTTGCTCCGTTGTTGTGTCTGAGGTACTTAACAGAAGTAAACAAAAGGAAGCACAGCACTGCTGGCTACAGCGCTGCAGAAAAGAACCCACGCTGCCCTCTAGCAGTTGGTGGTGTAACTACAGAGCGTCACAAACAACAACGCACAGAAGTGTTTTCTGCGATTGAGAGAATCTGTTGGACACGTCAACAAATGAGAAATTAATTTTGGATTATAATTATTCTTCCTCCTCAACAGTTCTTGTGTTGATTTTTGCAATGATTTCTTCCCCAAGTCTGCTTTTTTTGTTTGCTGTTATTAGTTATCAAATTTACATTATCTTAAATTTTCAGCAGGTGAGGTGGTGCAGGTAAGTGTAGCGTACAAGCAGGTGGCTCCCATGGTCTCTGTGAAACTGTAGAATGTTACTTTCGTTAAATCGCTTTCAGCGGCATGAATTCCCTACGATTTTTCCTTAGCTAAGGAAAACACTTAAGGAGCTCTGTGTGAAGACACCTAACGAGAACCTTAACTGTAACACAAAAGGACAAAAAAAATTGAGGTGTTCTGTGCAACCAGGAGCAGGTATTCAGTATTTTTCTCTGAAGTTGAAAGGTACAGATGTTTAAGTTCCAGTTGCTGTGCAACGACCCACCGTAGCTCTTCGGTTCTCATATTTTGGCTTTTGATTCACAACATGGTGCCATGTTGAACTTCCAGTGACCAGTAGGAGAGAGTGTGAGAGCAATAACATCAAATTTAACACACCTGCTCCCCATCCACACCTGAGACCTTGTAACACTAACGAGTCACATGACACCGGGGAGGGAAAATGGCTACTTTGGCCCATTTTGGACATTTTCACTTAGGGGTGAAAACTCACTTTTGTTGCCAGCGGTTTAGACATTAAGGGCTGTGTGTTTAGTTATTTTGAGGGGACAGTAAATTTATACCCTTATACACCGACTACTTTACATTGTATCAAAGTGTCATTTCTTCAGTGTTTTCCCATGAAAAGATATAATTAAATATTTGCAGAAATGTGAGGGGTGTACTCACTTTTGTGAGATACTGTATATATATGAATACGCATGAAAATTAAATTTACAGTAAAATACGTTTTATTATTAAACAAAGTGTACTGTACATTTTGGCCATTTCAAATTAAAAAATATATTCTTTAAAATATAATATAAAACTAGAGGTCTTTGGAACTACCCGACAACCCGAAAACCCGAGGTCTCAACCAGAATCGGGTCTCGGGTCCATTCAAAAGACTTCGGGTTCGGGTCGGAATCAGTACAGTTAGTCTCGGGTCCGGTCGGTGCTCTCTGACAGGCTGGGTCCGCGTTTACTCAAGAGAGGTAAAGATACTGGCGGTGGCAGCCAATGTCAGGACTCGGGGCAGTTTAATTAATTATTAATTAACGTGGCAGGTTTATCATGAAACAATCGTGTTGCGTAGCGTGTTATTACCAGTTTGCCCAGCAGCTGTAAAGCACAACGGATCGTCAACATGACAACGTTGGAGAGAACATATTTACGACACGTCCTGACCGGTGTAGGCTATTAGCGTTAGCAGTTGCTACCAATAGCATATGTATCCACAAAGAAAATAACGACGTGGATTTATTGTTGTTTACATCACGTAGCCTATGTAGCAACTGAACCGGGGAGAAGAAGACAACTTTAGGTAAGAAAATCAAGTTTTATTCAACGCTAGACAACTTTTAACATGAGCAACTGTGGGCTAGATTGTCTCGGTTCTATTCGGGTAAGTGTCGTGATCAAAAAACTAAAGACTGAAACTAAAATACTGAAAAACAGCATTTGATACCTGTTCCGTCTCTCAAAAGCTACACTTTACTGCAGAATTTAATAACTCAAATCATTCAGAGAGATCATATTTTAAGTATTATTGTATGATTCCATATACTATAAATGCACAATTTTTTTTCCATAATATTCAAACTATTTTAGCTAAAATGCACATCTTAGTCAGGTCACTCAATTCAATTCAATTCAATTTTAATTGTATAGCGTCTGTTACAATGTCAATTGTCTCCAGGCGCTTTACAGAGACCCAGAGCATGACCCCCGAGCAAATATCATTAACTAAAATTGTAATATTGAATCCAAATCAAAGATAATGGCAAGTAAAAAACTCCCACAGTGGGAGAAAAAAAAATTTACCCAAACAGTGGTAAGAAAAACTTGAGCAGGACCTGGATCATATGGGGGGACCTTCCTGCTGAAGGGCAGCCAGGTAAAGAAAGAAAAAGAGATGTGAGACAGGACAGAGAGAGGAGAGCACACAAATGACTGAATGTACTCAGTGCTGTTACCCAAACACTCCCCCCTTCATGAAATATTTGGAACATTCCTTAGGTCACATGCTCCACAGGAAATTGCATCATTTAGATCTATTTCATGATTTTGAAACTCTGACTAGCAAATTCAATCTCAGCTCACAGTCCTGTTACCCTAATTATTTTTTTCACCTTATTTGATTATTTTAGGACTGTATATTTTTGTAAATCAGGAGAATGAGCTCTGTCATCATATTTTATTAAATTGGCTAATACCATGTTAAAAACTCAGTCCTGTTACTTTCACTACTGTTAGTCATACTCTTTTCCATGCTTTTTACAACGGCATGAGTTTTGGTAACAGGACTGAGGAAAGAATGGATTTATCCTCTGCTTGGACATGCTGTGAATAAAAAAAGTCATTTAAGTATCCTGAGACTGGCCAATTTAAACAGTTGAATATATTAATTGATATATTTAGTGTTGAAAAAGTTTTAAAATAAGTTTTAATTTTGAAGTGTTTTAAAAAGCCAGTTGCACTGAGTTGGTAGAATAACCCACGAGGAACACAAACTGACTGTCAAATCCAAAGGCTTTGTCGTTTGGTGTCTAATTGCACGCTCATGCACACTCACGCTCATGCTTGCAATTTGGTTTTGGTTGTGCGCTGTTTCCCAGGCAACCCCGCCCCCACCTTTAAGGCTTCATGTGGCAACCGTACCTGCTGGGGAAGCCTGAACTTCAGCTGCGTGTTTTCAGTTTTGCTGTGTGAGACTGATTAAAGTGCAGAAACAGCATCCTGACAGTGTGACTGACAGAATCTCCATCCCACTCGGTGAGCGAACGTCTGCTCTGAGATATGAAGTTTGCTCGAAAAGCCACTGAAGCCCCCCCCCCCACGCACACACACATCCGTTGCTGCCGGCCGGCAAGCCGGGGGTTAACCGTTGCAGGCCTTGCTCTGGCATCGGCACACACTCACCTAGGTGGGAAATATTGCAGAGGTCCGATGCTTCACAAAGAGACAGTTATAACGATGCATATTTTCCAGAGAACTTCGCTGCCCTAAATGAGTAAACACAGGGAGGCGGATGAGTCAGCCCTGGGAAGAAAAAACACACATTACAAACACACTCATAAAGGTTTCATGATTTATGACATGAGATGCTTCTGGACAAAACAACAGCAGAAGAACCAATGATTTTTTTAAAAAACATGGTCAGTGTCTGATTAAACCAAAATCAGATGTATAAAACTTGTTTCAGGCTGTTTAACTCTAAAGTCTAACAGATGAAATTACAGTTTAACAGAACTATTTTAACGACTTCTATATTATTTTTAGCATCATATTTAACAAATAGAGCATTTATGGGAATTCTATGACCACAGCAAGCTTTATTTCTATGCTCTAACTGCATTTTTTTGATGGTGTGGATGGTGCAGACTTATGGCGTTGATACGATGCCGTATATAAAAAAATAGAAAAAAATAGAATCAAAACCCAAATCTGAGAACTAAAACTTTAAATCTGCATCCAAAAAGTCAAATTTAACAAGAGTTTCACTCAGATTTCAGCCTGATTTAGGCAGCAGCCTTCGTTCAGACAGACGTTGCTGTTGGCGTTTCTGCCTGCAGAACATTTGTGTCGCTCTCTAATTACATCACCAAACATTAGGTGGCGGTGTGGGTTTCCTCCTTACATGCATCTCAAACACAGCAACGGAGCAAGTAAAGCAGATCTTATGTGAGTTGGCAGAAATAAATTATTTTTTTTACTGACACAGCAGCAATCAGTAATATTCTTGGAAAATGTTCCCCTCTGCTTTACCCCGTTGGCTTTTACGTACCGGGCAGAAATCCAGAGAGTAAAGGGCAACTGGACATTTTCTGCGTAACCTGTGGCGTAACCTGTGGCGTAACCTGTGGCGTAACCTGTTGCGTAACCTGTGACGTAACCTGTGGCGTAACCTGTGGCGTAACCTGTGGCGTAACCTGTGGCGTAACCTGTGGCGTAACCTGTGGCGTAACCTGTGGCGTAACCTGTGGCGTAACCTGTGGCGTTATCTGTGGCGTAACCTGTGGCGTAACCTGTGGCGTAACCTGTGCCGTAACCTGTGCCGTAACCTGTGCCGTAACCTGTGGCGAAACCTGTGCCGTAACCTGTGGCGTAACCTGTGGCGTAACCTGTGCCGTAACCTGTGGTGTAACCTGTGGCCTGTGGCGTAAACCTGTGGCGTAACCTGTGGCGTAACCTGTGGCGTAACCTGTGGCGTTATCTGTTGCGTAACCTGTGGCGTAACCTGTGGCGTTATCTGTTGCGTAACCTGTGGCGTAACCTGTGGCGTAACCTGTGGCGTTATCTGTGGCGTAACCTGTGGCGTAACCTGTGGCGTAACCTGTGGCGTAACCTGTGGCGTAACCTGTGGCGTTATCTGTTGCGTAACCTGTGGCGTAACCTGTGGCGTAACCTGTGGCGTAACCTGTGGCGTATCTGTGGCGTAACCTGTGGCGTAACCTGTGGCGAAACCTGTGGCGTAACCTGTGGTGTAACCTGTGGCGTAACCTGTGGCGAAACCTGTGGCGTAACCTGTGGTGTAACCTGTGGCATTATCTGTGACGTAACCTGTGGCGAAACCTGTGGCGTAACCTGTGGCGTAACCTGTGGCGTAACCTGTGGCGTAACCTGTGGCGTAACCTGTGGCGTTATCTGTTGCGTAACCTGTGGCGTAACCTGTGGCGTTATCTGTGGCGTAACCTGTGGCGTAACCTGTGGCGTAACCTGTGGCGTAACCTGTGGCGTAACCTGTGGCATTATCTGTTGCGTAACCTGTGGCGTAACCTGTGGCGTAACCTGTGGCGTAACCTGTGGCGTAACCTGTGGCGTAACCTGTGGCGTAACCTGTGGCGTAACCTGTGGCGTAACCTGTGGCGTTATCTGTGGCGTAACCTGTGGCGTAACCTGTGGCGTAACCTGTGGCGTAACCTGTGGAGTAACCTGTGGAGTAACCTGTGGCGTAACCTGTGGAGTAACCTGTGGAGTAACCTGTGGCGTAACCTGTGGAGTAACCTGTGGAGTAACCTGTGGAGTAACCTGTGGCGTAACCGTGGAGTAACCTGTGGAGTAACCTGTGGGCTGTGGCGTAACCTGTGGCGTAACCTGTGGCGTAACCTGTGGCGTAACCTGTGGAGTAACCTGTGCCTTAACCTGTGGCGTAACCTGTGGAGTAACCTGTGGCGTAACCTGTGGAGTAACCTGTGGCGTAACCTGTGGCGTAACCTGTGGAGTAACCTGTGGCGTAACCTGTGGAGTAACCTGTGGAGTAACCTGTGGCGTAACCTGTGGAGTAACCTGTGGAGTAACCTGTGGAGTAACCTGTGGCGTAACCTGTGGAGTAACCTGTGGAGTAACCTGTGCCGTAACCTGTGGCATAAGCTTTGTGACTGTGCTGTGACCAGAACATTGGTAGAAATTCTCTAGAAATCTACTAAACAGACCAGTCGCGTTCGCTGCAGCGTGTGTCGACGACAACATCGCCGTCACGCACGAACCTGGTTTTAATGCTACATTCGTCTCTCTAAGGTGGTCGCTAACTGTACGTGCACCTTCACTGGTGGCGCCAAACAGTCGGCACCTGCGGCAAAGCTGTTGGCGCCTGAGAAAACTGTACAACCGCACAACCTAAGTGAACGATAAAAATAATAACAGCACAACACGTGAGATCATGATCCTGAGCTCACACTGTAACAAGCACACAGCTGCTAAACTACACTCGACAATTTCAAGTTTTCTTTCCTCGGACACGTGACGTAGCTGATGAGCTCGTAGTCCCCCCCCCCCAGCATCCAGATCCTGAAGAAAGAACCTTTTTCACAACTGAAAGCGAGAGAAAGTGAGAAAAAGGTCATCGGCCTGTTGTTATGGAGTCTGAGGTCCTGCTACTTGATCGAGGTTTAGAGTTGTCAGAGTTGGGATCCTGATTCTCAACATGTTGTTGCACTGATGCTGCACAGACGTCTCAGAAATTCACGTGGGTCATGTGACACATGCAGTAAAAGCCTCCTTCTGACACACTGGCCATGTAAACGTACGGCTTGTGAAGCATTACCTGCAGATCTCCTCTGACTCTCCTCCTGGCCGGGCCGGCCTCCGATCATTAACATGCCAAAGGTCCCAAGGTCTGCTGAAGGGCAGGCAGAAGGTCCGCGGAGGGGGGTGGGGGGGGTGGGGGGCAATTACTGCTCCTGCTAATTCTTTTTATCCCTTTCAAAGGGAGGGCTGATTAGAAGAGGAAAGTTTAGATTTCCTGAACTTGAAGTGGAAACGCAGAAGCGACAGACGAAGCCCAGGGCTCAATCCACATCAGGGAGCACTGGGGCCGTGTCTGTGGGTGTGCTGGGACTCCTCAGCCTTTAGCTGGTGTGAGGTTTAAGGAGGTGTTGGCTGAGGCTGTTTTACTGGCTCTCTGTCTTGACATCTCCGCAGTTAAGATCTTATACTGACAAAAGATATAAAACAGCAAGTGACTGTAAATGTTTAAATTTTACTGACAACCATAAGTGAGTTGAGGAAAAACACATGTTTTGAGTCTTGTCAGTATCACATTTTGCTGTGACCTCCGTCATCGGGTCTAAGTGTAACTCCTTAAATCCAAATGCTCCACAGATTATTCAGGTATTTATACTTTACCCTCCTCAAAACTTACTCATCACTTACAGGCCTAAAATACTTTGTTTTGTTTTTTACAGCTGTTTACATCCAAGATATAGCCTTTTTTGATACTTGGTCACGTAGCTTTCTAACAAAGAAATCACTCCATCTTCCCGAACAAATTAAAAAGTTGAGTTGAAAAGATGTTGCAGTTCCTCTACTGACCACCAGGTGCTGGCTCCATCAGTCTCTACTAGGGATGTAATTATATGCAAAATTTGATATCTCGATTATAGTGACCAAATTATCACGGTTTACAATGTTATCGCGGTATTCTTAATTGCTGTACAAATGTCCAAAAAACACAAACATTTAAATAATTTCACAAAATCTTGTGATTTTCTTGTCATACTAAAACATTAGAAGCCAAAATCTTATCAAAATGAAACTTTCACATTAAAAGGGCAAACAACCGGCACAGAAAGAGGTTTTATTTTAAATGAACAAAATAAATAACTTTCACCCGTAGACAGCTGGGATAGGCTCCAGCAGATCCCCGTGACCCTTCAAGGATGAAACGGGTATAGAAAATGGATGGATGGATGGAAAATAAATAACAGGAACAAAGCTTATTTGTCTGCTGCAAATTTAAATAAACACTTTAACAACCATAGTAGGTCAAAATATGCAAACAATTATCAGGAACAAAAATTATAGTGTATAGTATAGTATGTCATATATATAGTATGTCATATATATAGTATAGTATAAAGTTCAAATGAAATAAACGTTGGACTTTAAGCTGAACCTTAAATAAGTATAAATGTGCAAATAAAGAAACAGTTGTATCGGAGCTAAATATGTTGTTCTGAATTGTAGTTCACTCTGTGTGTCTGTGGGTGTCGCTGTGTTGTTACCTGAGGGTCAGGTATAAAGGTACCTGCCTGTTATTGGTTAGGTGTTTGACCCGGAAGGGCAGAAGGTTTTTGACCGCTGTGGCGCTAACTGCTGGCGTTATGGTTGTCAGATCAGTTAATGGAATAAATTAATATTTTAACTGCATCAGAAGAACATCGTTCCGGTCCTTTTCGATCAACGTGCAACGGTATCGTTTACGAAATGTAAGTTAGCGAAGCGCGTCGACCAGGTTACTCTTAGTCAAACATCTCAGTAGTTTGAAGCATTAGCCTTAGCTCCTTCAAGTTGCTTGTACAAATTACAATAAAATGTGAACAAGTGCTCTACAGACGGGATAATTGTCCTCCACCAGTTGTCCCTCTGCATTCTTAAAAACAAACAAACAAAGAAACAAACAAAAAACAATATGCCCAGACCTTGGATTTCGTCATTTTAGTGGGTTGGTAAATGTCCTGCGTGCTATCACCACTTACCGCCATGATTACGTTACGATACCTGTTTTACAAGCTACATATTCATATTCACGAGTCGCTCGCAGACTTGAATGAGGCTGATATTACATATCCTGGTAATCGACCGTGATAATGAGATGAAATCAAACATAAACGGTAATATTTTTACCACGCTTTACTGTAATACCGGTAACCGTTCCATCCCTATAGTCTCTACTGGCCTCCAGCTCTACAGCATAAAGAAACACGATTACAGCCTGGTTCACAAAGTGGTTTTTGGTCTCTGTGGTGAGATTTCACCTCCATGACAGCTGTACTTTATTTTTGTTATATAAAGCCACAAATGTATGTATGATTAGGGGAGTTGTTTCAGTTGACAGCTGTTACCTCCATTTTCAGTGGCTCTAAAGTATTTAGACAGTTGACTAAGCGAAATGTCCAGGTGTGGTGAAGCAGATTAAGGGTCTGGAGCTGATATCAGGTGTTGACTTGGTATTTTTTCTGCTGTTTGACTGGAGCTACCAACATGAAGTCCAGAGAGGTCTCTGAGCATCTGACAGAGGTCATCATTAGGCTGGAAAAAATAACAAAAATCTGTAAAAGAGACTGGAAAACCCATAAATGTGACCAAATCAATGTTCTGGTTCATTCTTGAAACATCAGAAGGTCTGGAAGACAATTAAAGACAACTAAAGTGGATGATAACAGAACCCTTGATGAAGAAAAACCCTTCACAACGCCAACAGAGGTCAAGAATACTTCGGAGAAGGCAGACGTATCATCGTGAACATCCACAATCAAGAGATGCCTCCATGAATGTAAATACAGAGCGTTTACAACGAGGTTAAAACTATGGGGAACGTTCAAGACGTTCTGGAAGGAAAGAAGCAGCTTTCCAAAGCAGACGTGTCAAACACGTGATGGAGGCAGTGTCATGGTACGGGCATGTATGGCTGCCAGTATAACGGGCTCACTGGGGCTGACTGATGATGTGACCGCTGGTAGAAGTAGATGAATTGTGAGGTGTGCAGATCTGTACTCTCTACTCACAATTAGACGAACGCTACAAAACTGATGGACGGAGCTTTACAGGGCAGATGGGTGACGACTTTAAGAAGGCAAAGAAATTGAATATTTCTCAACGGCCAGTTGTGTGGCCTGATCTGAACCAGACAGAGCAGCTTTTCTGAAGAGTAAACTCCAGGCAGAAAGAGGCACAAACGAGCAGCAGCTAAAGGAGGCTGACAGAGCATCTCCAGGAGGAAACTCAGGACTTGGTGACGTCCAGGAGCTCCACACTTCAGGATTTTGTCACTTTGTCTAAATTTTTGTTTGAAATCGTTGTTTTGTTTCTGTTTTTTTTTTTTTTTTTCTTTTTTCCCATACCACCCCAGCTCTTTCTGATTTAAGACTGCGGTTTAAAATCGATACTATACCACACGCACGCTCTGACAAACACAGGGAAACAACATCACTTATTTATGATTTTCCACCGCAGCAGAGCAAAGTTTTATTTCACACGCTGCAGGTTTATTTTTCCTGGGTTTCCTTTTTTTTTATCCCCCCATTGCGATCGGTGTTGCCCGATGTAAATATGAGCAGCTGAGGTCAGCAGACACCAGTGTGTGAGAAAACACAGTTAAATCTCTTCGCTGCGACCCCCAGCTGTGTGCACGCACACGCACGCACACACACACACACATGGACGGTAGACCTCGTGCAGTGAGATCACACTTCCCTCTGACGTGCTCAGGGATGGACCCAGAAAGGCATTCGCAAATATTAGCAGATATCAGTCATGGCTTTTTGGGGCCGATCATCTGAAGCGGGCCCCGCCGTCTGCTCAGGCTCTGCTGCAGGATGCCCGCGCAGCCTCCGCTCTGAACTGCTGGGAGGTTTCTTTCTTTTTTTTAGAGCGGTAGCTTGAGTGGACACGAGGGGGGTGCTGGTGAGGGGATCAAAAGAAGTGGGGCCAGTTTCCACTGACAAACAGTAAGTGTTAAAGACAGAGGATTAATGATAGGTGCAAGCCAGGAGCAGTATTTACCCAGAGACAGAGGACGTGTGACTTCAGAGCTCATCACCCTCTTCCTCTTCCTCTCTCTATAAATGCACAATTAAAATGAGATGTTCACACACTGCGGCGTCACCACTGACCCCTTACAAACTGTCTTTTCTCTGCAGAACATTTCTACCTCTTTCGAGTTCTCTGAGGGGCTTGTAACTTTCTGGAAGAGGTGAAAACTCAGGTAACCCTAACCCTCAGGTAACCCTAACCCTAACCCTAACCTGTGGGCTGGGTTAACGGGCTTTTCAGAAAAAAACCCTACCGCCGCGAGCCTTTTAGGAAAACCCATCTAGTTGCTGCTTTTCTGTTTAACCTTTTTATTTAATCACATATTTAGGTACTCCCATATTTTATTTATTCATTTATGTATTTCATGTAAATTTGATATGACCAAGTTAATGCGTCCGCTGAAACTTTTATATGGGTTTGTTTTAAATTGATTATATTTCTGTGATTTTAATTGTTTTTAGGTTTTTTGCATGGTGTGTTTTGGTCTTTTAACTAACAGGGGACGCATTACTTGTATCATTTTAAAGGTTTTTTTATTCTCAGCACTTAATAAAGTGACTAGATGGGACTCCTCTCGTGGCTCAAAGCTTTATAGCGTTTATGGTTTCCCTTTTTCTGGATTGCTCAAATAAAGGTCTATTTTACCCAGGTGTGTTTATTGTTTTTTATTCTCAGTCTGGATGGGATTTACGATTTTAATCATTTTATGTTTTTTTTTCTTATATAATAATTTTTTCCCCTCCTGAATCTATGAATTTTGTCCCTGTATGTTATTCTTTATTCTTAAATATATGTTTTTATATTTTTTGCATGTTTTTTTACTCTTTCTTAATATTATCATCAGCTCTTATTTATTCTCATAGCACTTATTTTTAATATTTATTTATGGGTTTATTTTTTTTTTATCTTAAAATGATTCAGTGGGTTGGAAATTTAAATTAGTAATGTCATTTAATTAACTAACTTTTACTCGAAATCCTACTCCACCACCCTGGGATTATGGATTTTAGGGCCCTTGGTTACGGGAGCTTTTTAGTAAACAAATATTCCTGCTGCAGCTCTGCCCCGTGGCCTGACTCACATGGCATCCATCCCGAAATATATTTTATTTTATTTTTATGGGAAATGTCTTTTTGGCAATGTCCCTTAGAGCCCGTGCCTTCGGAGTTCTCTTTCGGGAGAACTGCGCCTTTCTCTTGACCTAACCCTAACCCTAACCCTTTTCTGCCTCACAGGGTAGGGTTAGGGCAGACGTGTGCACGGCGTGTGCACGTAGGGGACGTCCTGCCATTATGTAATCAAGCGCAACATCAGACAGGATTTCGCGGCAAGGTTCTGGTCACATCTGACGTGCGCAACGCCATCACAGGGACGGCGAAGAAAACAGAGCGGACGCGTTTATCAGCAGGGACTTTTCTACACCTGCCCTGAAGCACCTGAACGATGCTGAACCAGGAGATGTAGAGACGACTGGACCTCTGAGTCTTCCAGCAGCAGATAAAACCAGGCGCTGCCTCTCAGTCCGGTTTTAGAGCGACTGATGAATAGAGTTGGGAATCGAGTGTTTGTGCTGTGTGTTTCAATTCCATGGACTCGTTTGGCAGTTTATCTAGCGATTCTCTTATCGATTCCAACCAGCACGAATCTCACATAATTTACGCAAGTTACACACAGTCAATTCCAGAAAGCACTTACGTGATTAAGTTACGTCGGTTTAGCACGCGCATTGGAGCTGTAAACAACACCAGGTTCAAGCGCTCCAAAGTTTGGCTTCACTTCACCAAAGAAAGATGGCAACAAGGCAACTAGCAGTCATTGCAAAGTGGAGATAACAGCGTCAGGAGGGAACACGACTAACATGCAGAAACATTTGCGCACACAACATACGATAATGTTAAATGAGTGTCGTGTTTTTGACGGGCTTCGAACTGGTGGATCTCAACCCAGCAGCACCGGCAGTAGCCAAGCTAAGATCACCTCTGTGGTTACTACGGAAGGCAACTCTGGTATGTAGCTATTCCACTGCCGATGTGCTTCTTTGTAAAACACGCTATAACATTAACGCTGTTTTTTTTTTTCATTTCTATTAGGAAAAAACTCTGTTAGTAAAATGTTACACATTCTTGTGTATTTGCACAGTTACATATTACAACAGTTAACACGTTATCTAGACTTTGGGCCTCTTTTGACCTCGCTGTTGAGTTTGTAAGGTTGTGACTTCTAAGTAAAAAAAAATTGATGCTAATAAAACTGTTCTCCTTTTTGCCCAAATTAGAATCGATAAGAGAATCATTAAACAGTATCAATCATGAAATCGGAATCTGAAAAATCTTATCAATTCCCATCCCTACTGATGAAACAGTTGAATTAATGCAGATTTGTTCAGGTCAGCAGCAGGTTAAAACGGTTCAGGGAGAAGTCCCTCCAGGTAAACTACTACGCATCCACCGTTGTCTCAGCTTGACTGGCGTACAGTTCACGTCACATGTGACGAGGCACATGCACCGGTAGAGTCCTGGCGGTGATCAGGCTCCTCCCCCTTTAACCCAGACTGGACAGGTGGCCTTTCTGCTGAACATCGATGAACAGCTGCTTCAGTCTGACGTCAAACAGTCGCTCTTTTTTTTCACGACAAAAAAATTTAGATTTTTTTTTATAACAAAAAATGTTGGATTTTTACGACACAAAACGGAGATGAAATGTCAAAAGATCGTGATTTAATATAATGATGAATATGAAATTAAAAAAAGATCAAATTTGTGGAAAAAATATATGGAAACGCATGTGTTAAAAGATACAAAAATCAAGGGTTTAAAATTAAGAAATACACACAAAAACTGTGGAATATAAAAATCATTGAAACATAAATCTGTAATAATAAAAATAAATTTTATTCATTTTTGTAGGATTGAACTTAACTAAATGAAACAAAGCAAATGAGAAGACATGAAATATGTCAGTCTGCAAAGAAATGAAAATCAAAGTCAATTCAGGAACAATTTTTTGTTTGACTGTTTAACCTGAATCACATTCAAATTTAAAATACAGAAAATTTACATGTGACCTTTTTAATTCTTGCTTATTTACTTTCATTTATTTTTCTTTTGTTTTATTTTTTGAGAAATCACAAAATATCACAAGAAATATCACAAGAAATCAGAGACTAGTCTTATTTTATTTTACATAATATGTCAATGATAATTTGGCTGTAAATAATAATCACATTAAGATCGATATTAACTTTGTGCCATCGTTCGTGTCATTCGTGCGTCATGTTTCAGGAACAAACTAATGGCTCTAAAATACCAGGATAAAAAGTTCCCTGGACTGTCTGCTTTACTTTTACTGATTTCTCGTGTCCTGGTAAGAAGTGTTCCTACTAGAAAAGAACCACTGAGGAGATGATGGAGACAAGATCCATGGCATTTACTGCAGAAGTAAATGCTACCATGATGGGTTTTTATGCTGAGAGCAGTGGAGAAAACTTCCTCTATGAGCCTTTTAACTGTACACAACCTGGCATTTAAACACAGATTCAGGCTGATAAAGTTTAACAAGGTCATCTGAAGAAGGACCTAGAAGCATAGAAGGTTGTGTCGTCAGCATATCAGTGAATGCCATTTATGAATATAGAGGAAGGTGTTGGACCAAGAATTGATCCCTGTGGTTCAGGCTGATCAAAAAGGAGTTTCAGGGTGTCTGGGTCCCACAGAGAGCTGACCTGCATCTGCCTGCAGACTCTGGAGGATGGGCAGGACAGTAGCAGAGGGAGGCGGTGATGAGAAGGCTCCCTGCACCCCAGACTGGATTGGGGAGGGTGGTAAACAAAGGGGGCCGGGTCGCTTTTATGGCCTTCCCACGCCAGGCAACAGCAGCAGCTGACTGGAAAGTGTTACCTGGAATATGCTTAGCTGGCCCCTCCACCAGCAGAGAGCCAATCTGAATGCAGGCACAGGGACCCAGGTGTACAAACAGCAAACAGAGGGGCCACATCAAAGGCTCCCATTAAAAGACAATAGACGTCCTCCTCAGCCCAGCTACCCCCCACCTTCAGACCTGCCAGGACTCGGCAGTCTCAGAGTCCTCTGCATCCCCAACGACGTCCCAACGACGTCCCGGACGCTGCCCCCTTCTGTCCGCTGCTGCAGCAGACACCCCTGGAGTTACTGCGCAACCAGCTGGGGATCTATTTTAGAGTCTAATGTTCCTTAATATTACATGTCCTAAGAAAAGCCACAAAACCGAATCATCAATGACTCCAACTGGCAAGTGCTGACTGTCTATATATCTGGTATCGGCTAGGTGTGTTTCCTTCATGCTTGAAATGAGCAAACTCAAACAGCGAACAGAAAGTACATCTAATTTTGACTTACCAAAAAGAGCAGCATTTGTTCAGTTAGTTTTTTTGAAGGAGCTGGCTGCCTCCATCGTGATGTAGCAGGTCAACAGGAGGAGTTGATGCCGTGTAAAACCCATCAAACGCCTAAAGTTTTGAGTTCGCTGCTCCTGAACCGTAACCCACTGGCTCGCCAACACGCCCGGGCCTATCAGGGGTTTGCCTTGTTGCAGACATCTACATCATTCTCAACCAGTAATGATGATGGCTAGAGTGGTTTCAGAGGTAGACCTTAACCTGCCAAACGTAAAGGGGTTCTGATTATCTATTCCCGTGGTCTGTGGAAGAACTTATTGTGAAACAAGAGAACATGATTTTGTTGCATTGCATGATTTAAAGCAGCACAGAGGAACAGTTTTTAGCTTTTAGCCTTGAGTCGCCCTACAGGCGGCAGCAGTTAACGCTGTCTAAGATGTCCTTTTTTTTGGTCTCCTTGTCGGTCACGCTCTTATTTTCTTAGAGCAGTGACTGGACTGACACCCCTTTAAAGTCCTTTTAATACACTTTCTGTTCACATCCAAAACTGAACTGACCTCGGTTTGTCTGCAGGCTCCCGTCCACAGTATCACTGGAGTCGAATGACATTTCTGAACCTCGTCTACGGCTTAAAACAACTTTTCAATCTGTTGTAGCTCTGTTAGCTCCTGTGCTGACATTAACTGCCACTTTGTTTGAAATATATATTTTTGAACAAACGATGCTTAAAAATCTACATCTTCCTATTCATAAAGAAGATGTATATTGCAGAGGTATATTCATATTTTAGCTGGACTCATTTGCAATCAAATTTCTGTTTTTATGTTTTGAATGTGCCTTTGCGTATTTGCATGTTGACTAACCGTTGAGAAAAGATGAGCTTCAGATATAAAAGATATTTCTATCATTTCAGCTTTTTATCCACATGATACCAGCCTTTTAGGAACCCCTGAAATGCTAATTAGTTATTTTTAAACGAGTCCCAGAGTGGGCCAACAAAAACGGCAGATTATGTAACTTTGCTGCAGAGGGACGACCACGACGGGCTTCCACGCGTATGACGAGGATCCAGGAAAGAACGTGGCGTGTTTACGGGGGAAATGTTTTGAAACTGAAAAATAAAACTTCTTTTAGATGTGATTTATGCTTCTACGTCAAAGTGACAACATGTGTTCGGCATAGCTGGGAACCCGATGGCCCGACGTATCATTAACCCGCTCCTTTGGCCTGTTTGAGCTTCAGAGCTGCATTGCAGAACACTGCCGCCTAGTGTTTGGTGGCGTAACTGCAGGGTGCCTCAAACAGTGATAAATAAGCGTAAATGCCAGCAACGACACAGGATATGTGTCATTTCTGGCATCATGTGCCTGTTCACCCCTTCATAAATGCGTACCCCCTCATTGTGCCTCCACCCTCCAGATGTGCGTTCAAGACCGTGATGCTTCCACACAGCATTGCAGTCTGAAGGTGTCCCTTCCCTCCGTGTCACCATCAACAGCTCGTCCGTATTTCAGTCCAGAATTTACTTTGCGATTAATTAAGTTTTATCTTATCTCCTTTAATCAGCTGGAGTTGAATAGAACAAAGTTCTGAAAGAAAAATAGAGAATAAAAAATGTCCCCTTTTCATTTTTTGATCGCTGTAATGGAAAACTGTCATTGTTTTTCCTGCCCTCTGTTTTCATTCATTCATTTAACATTTTGTTTTAGTTTATTTTGCTGCAGTTGGGCATCCCGGTTTTATATTTTATTTGTATATTTTTTTTTCTGCTTCCTTTTTATTTATTTTTTTGCTGAACTAAAAAATGCAGTTCCTTTGGGCTTCTTTAAAAAACAGAAGATGGAAGTTGAGAGATTTTTTGTAATTAATCTTATATTTGGGTTGGAAATGTCGCAGATGGTTCACTTTGATCAACTTTGTTTTTTCATCAGAAAAAAAAAACAGATCCAGACTCTGTCATCCTCTTGTCTTCTTCCGTCATTATTTTTGATGTAAAACTGAATCCTTTTTTTTTTTCTTTAAATCACAGGGACAACTCACATCTGCTGGGATGAGAAATCCTAATCCTGCAGAAGGGTCTTGTGCCTGGCGCTGCCACGTCAGATGTGAGCTGAGCTGGGAACAGCCTGACTGGCCTCCACAGACACCAGCAGCCTCCTCAGCTTTGATGGGGAAGCCTCTTTGTAGTTGGCCTGGAGATGGCTTGTTAGTCAGTAAAAGTGAGGACTAAATGGCTCCCTAACAGGAAGCAGTTTACACGGTGACGCTCAACCTGCCTGTGGCCCTCTATTGTCCCGGGCCCCACGTCCCACTTCATTACCATTTCCATAAGAAAGGAGCAGTAATTGCCCCTTTTCTTCTGTCGCCCCTTCATCTTTGAGTCTCTTTTTTTTTCCTGACCCCCCTTTTTTTCTTCTCTCTATCTGCTCTCCAGCTCTGAGAAGTCCACTCCAGCTGGCTGGAAAACACCTCGTTTGGTCCATTTTATGACTTTCATCAGTTGCGCGGGGACTCTTTTGAGGCGGGGAATCCAAACTCTCATCTTTATATTAACAGACTTTTAAAATATACGCTTGAATCTTCAGGCGTGCTCAGCTTGATTTGAAGACTTCTGTGGACTTCCTGCAAAGGTTTAAAGAACCTGAACATCAAAGCAGTCAGTGCATTGGTGCAGCTTGTCTACAGCGTTCACGTGTGTGTTAACACAATGCCAAGGAGCAAAGACATCAGCAGTGGTCTTGTAGACGCAACTGTTGCTGCCCACCAACCTGCGAGGACTTGTAAGGCTACTTTCAAAGCAGTCTGGACACCATCATTTGAGAACAAGAAAAGATAATTTACAAGTGGAAGGAACTAATAAGAGTTAACAATCTCCCCAAGGTCAGACCATGCAATGCTCGGAAAAACACAAAAAAAAAAAACACAAGAGCTACACCTCACAGGCCTCACTGGCCCTTTTAAACATTAAGGTTCATGAAAGTATGATTATCAGAAGACTGAGCAGCATCGTATCTGGAGGGGTTGTCAGGAGAAGCCTCTTCTGTCTAACAAGGACACGGAGGCGCAGCTTAAGCTGGAAAAGTTTCCTCTGAATGGACTTCAAGACTTCTGGAACAACGTTGTTTGGATGGAGATGCTTCTACACATTTTGAGCAAAACAAACACGACATACATCTCAAAGTGACCTTATTTAATTTTCTGTTGACTATTCACACCTGCGTTTAAATGCTTTGTTGTGTTCTGTATGCTTTAATACCTTTTGTTTTTATTTCTAATGTTGCTGTTTAATAGTCTGTTTTTTGAGCCCTGTTTTTCCCTGTAAAGCACTTCGGGCTGCACTTGCACTTGAAAAGTGCCCTAAAAATAAAGCTAAAGTAGAAGTACATGACGCCTTAAAGCAACTGTTAGGTTCGGTGGTGGAGGGCTGATGATTTGGGACTGTTTTTCTCAAGACCTGGAGCTAAATGAGGAGGTAAATGTTGGGATATATCTGCCGAACTGCTAAAGTTTGGTCAAAACCAAAGACTGCATGTGCACAGGTAGACTCCAGGTGGCGCTCAAGCTCCTCCCCCTTTTGCCCTCTGACTTGACAAATGTCCTTTCAGCAGAACGAGCATTGAGCATCTGTTTCACCATCAAAAACAGCCTCTTTCACCCAAAAGTCCCGATTTTGTGAGTCATGATTTTTTTAATGTAATTTTTATAACAAAAATATCAAGTCTGCAGCAGTCGTGACACAATTTTTTTTAATTTATGATTTTTAAGACACAAAATCATGATCTGGTGTTAAAAAAATGATTTTGTGAACTTTGAGATTGTAAGGCAAAAGGTTGCTTTTTACAACAAAGTTTTGTGATTGTAGGACCTAAATTTGCATTTTTATGTCAAAAAGATGCAGTTTTCTAAAAGTCAATATTTAATGATTAAAACTTGTCATATTAAGTTGAAAAGTCTCAATTTTGCAAGTCACGATTTTAGAAGAATTTGTGATTTTTGCACCAATAGTGTGCCGTTCTACGTAGGTTTTCGACAAAAAGTTGGACAGTTTTAAATTTCCTTGTTTTTACTACAAAAACTGTGTTTTTGTGGAATTTGAGATTTTACAACAAACTTGCAATATCTCGAAATTTTACTACAAACATTTGTACTTTTTTTTTTAACAACAAAAATGCGCAGTTCAACAAAAATTGTGATTTCACAATAAAATATTGGGAATTTCTGTCAAAATGTCGAAATTTTGTAACTTCCCTGATTTTACGGCGGAAGTGGTGAGTTTATGTTAGTTGTGATTTTGTGACATTTTTGATTTTATGACAAAATTTGGCTGTTTACAAAAAAAGCTATAATATTGCAAAACTTTGCAACTTTACAACAAAAATGTGAAACTTTAGGGAATAATGTCACAATTCTATGTCAAATAGTTGCTCATCGGTGTAAATCAGGATTATACAGGTAGCTGTTAACACCTGCTGGGCATTGCTGCCTGTCGCACCTCCTCCGGTGCCCAGGGGTCAGCTGCAGGGTCATCAGCCAGAAACCACCATTCACCAACGTTTCGCTCCTTTTATTCTGGTACGTCTCCTGGTGGCGGAGCAGTGACAGGGACGTCTCCCTGTCACCCCCTCCAGCTGATGGGTGTAATCCCCTGCGGCTGTTTTCCAGTGGTGTGAAAAAAAAATCAATTTGGCAATATATCTTGATTTTCGGAAGCCTAATATAATATCGATTTTTCAGCTCCTAATATCGATTTTTTTAGGAAAATTCGTGTATTCATGTATTAGACGCATTGTGAATACTTAAATGTGCAAAAACACTAATAATAAACTATAAATAGGCTGTTTTGAAGCAAATAGTTTTGACTCAATTTGTCCTCTGAATGATCAATATCATCTGATGAACATATACAGGAACTTGATTTTTCATTTCTACTTTTAATTTTGATAGAATATCGTTATATATCACAATATTGTGATTATATCGTATTGTAACCCAAGTATCATGATACATATCGTATTGCAAGGTCCTTGCCAATACTCACCCCTACTGTTTTCTGGGGTTAGGTGTTTTTCCCCCAAGCTTTGTCCTTCCTCTTGAGCCAAAAGCTCCCCTCTTCAGCCTCCTCTGCCAGGTCCTTTGTGCTTCCAGCTCAATTATATTTTATGACAAAAACTCAATATTATGTAAAAAAAAGTCATGATTTATTATATCATCTCTTAAATATGTGTCATTATGCACCATTCCATTGCTGATTAGCTGTGGGTCCCGGAAGACCTCAACTTTGAAAGGTCCTGAAATGACCCACCATGGCCCTTCAGCCGAGCCACACTAGACAGAGATTCCTGTACAATCAGTCCTTTTTTTATACACTTTTTGTACACATACAAAGTTGAAATGACATTTCAGTTTCTCTGCAGGGACCCTACCCACACTCCGTGCGTTTACATGGAAGTTTAATTCCTCTTTAATTCAGAATTAAAGTTAAATCCTGATTTAAAATGATTAAAAATTACCATGTAAATGCCTAATTCCGAATGAAAATGTCCATTCCGAATTAAACTTAATTCCGAAGTAAGTGGCTGGTTTATTCTGATTTTAATTCCGAATAGAATAATTCCGCGGTCATGTTTACACTCATTCCTGTTTAAATTAATTCCCGTCTTTCTGCGCATGCTCGTTCTCTTGCCTGTCTGTCGTGATGACGCTTATATTCCGCGCTGGGCTTGTTTTCAAAACAAAGTTTCAAGATGGCAGCACGCAGTAAATGGTGGTCAAGAGCAGAGACGATTTATTTAATAAATAGCTATGAGGAACTGGAAATAATTAAAAGAACAGATGGCAGGAAACATAAAAATTGTGAGCTTTTCAAAGCGGCCAGGTTAAATGAAGGAGGTTTCGCAGATAGAGACGCCACCCAGGTCAAAAATAAGTGGAATGTTGTTGCTAATCGAGTAAGTTTGTTTTCTTCCGGTAGATGTAAAGACGTCCGCCCCCCCCATCCAATCAGAACCCTTCCCAACCCCCAGACCTAAAGCGGAGTTGGATAAAGCCGAACAAATGTGTTTTCCATGTAAACCTCAATTTGGAATTACTATTTCCATGTAAACTCGAAGGAAAATAGATTAATTCTGAATTATTTAATTCAGAATAATTAATTCCGAATTAAAAACATCACGTAACCATGGCCACTGTCATCTAAGTGGAGTGACACATTTGAGTCTTCTCATAGGACTTAAATGGCAATTTATTCTAATGAGGGAGATTGCCCTCTGGGCTAACGTTAACGCCTGTTATGCTTCAAACATATTCCGTTCTAACTGAAAACTGCTTTACACTCATTATCCACTCGTGATCGTATTCCTTTAAGGAACTGAAGCATCATCGTAAAGAAGAAGGGGACCTAATTCCCTCTAGCAATGTGAGAAGCTGATAAGGTCACACAGAAAACGATGACCTGTATGAGCTGACAGCGAGAACAACAAGCTGCTGAATCATGGGGGTCTCCTTCGTCTTTTACACACAGCGTCTGCCTCTTGCTGCAAAAACAACGGCGTGACGATAATGCTGCTGTTCATCTCAGGATGTCTTTACATACTTTTAAGTTCTAGTAGGACGGGATAATTTAGTTTTGAAGCATCATGGCCTCATATGTAAGAACTCTTCATCCCTGACCTCAGGTGGATTTGCATGTACAGCAGAATCTCTCAGTGCTCCATTTCAACACGGCTTTGTAAGATGTTTGTTGTGCTCTGCACATTCATATGATTTATCCTGATTATTTTAGTGGGCCTCCAGAATGCTCATTTGCCATGCAGTCCTATTTCTGCTAAAGTCTAAAGGCTTAATGTGTGTTTGAATGGCTCTGTTTACATACTAATCACACCCTCTGTGTTATATAAATTGCAGTGATTTAAATAACCTCATTCGAACTCCTGATGTAGTTCAAAAACATTACCTCTATGAGAGGGGAACCTTGGTTCAGACCAGCGACTCCTTCGGTTATTGCTGAATCTGTAACTGCTTGGTTTCTAGGTTTGTGCAGCACATGAGAAACCTCCATGAGCAGCTTCAGATGTGAGAGAGAGGTTGATCGGAGGACATCTGCATGGGTTTAGAATAGAACGTGTGGAATCAACACTTGAGCAGCGAGGACGCTCACAGACACTCAGGCTTTCACACCGGGCCCCGTCACAGGCTGGCCTCACTTCACTTTGAACTTCTGAGGTGACAAGAAGCGAATGCAGCAGCAGCAGGAGTCAAAGCGGACAGAACGATCCGCAGCCTCGACGTGTGAGTAATCCTATCAAAAGCAGCATGGATGCCCGCAAACAACAAAAGTCAAACGTGCTGCTTCACGCGCTCGCTGCATGGGAGACCTGAACCATCCGGCCATTCCTGCATGTGCTGCAGTTTGAAACCCAGGAGAAGTGGCCCTCCGTGAGAAGGCTGCAGGTAGCTGTAGCTGTCAAGGGAAGGGGAGGGCCGCCGGACCCCTTCTGTGAGCTGAACTGTTTTAATCAGGGCCCCATGTGGACCTCGACAAAAGAGCCGGGTCGGAATCACCGTCTGCTCTTTTGTTGGCGGGGGAGCCACCGAGGCTGGGAGTCGCCGGCCCAGCCGCTGCTCCCCTCTCCACAGCAGGTCTCCTCTTTATTTGCTCTGGAGGCGGGATTATCCCAGGTGACAGTTAAGGTCGCAGGTATTGTAAACACTCTTTATAACCAGAGACCGGCAGCAGCTGTCAGCGGAGACAGACCCAGGAGCAGAAGTCGGTCCTGATATTGACAGAATATCTGGATGAGCTATCAAAGAATTAAACCCACCCATGAGCCCGCTTTAAATCTGCTGCTGACACCTGACATATACTTACATTGTGTTGCTATGTACAGTCAAGGAAAAAATTATTAGACCACCATTTTTCTTCACTTTCTTGTTCATTTTAATACCTGGTACCACTAAACGTCATCATGTGACTAAAACAGACAGAAAAGAAAACATTGAATGCATAAAAGCAGTGTTTTTGGCAGCACAACGCCATAGCTATTGATGTAAAAACTTAAGTGATTTAGGTTATAATCAAGAAAACCATGGAAAATGGTAAGATATCAGCTCTTAAATAAAACTCTTATGAGCAATCTTTGTGGTTATCGTTATGTTTGTCCAAACAAATGTACCTTTAGTTGTACCAGGCATTAAAATGAACAAGAAACTGAAGAAAACAAGGGTGGTCTAATCATTTTTTCCATGACTGTATGTTCAGTTTCAGCTTGAGTCTATTTTATGATGAATTCTAAATACTGGTGAACAATTTTGTATTTTATATATATTCTAATATGTTAACATGCTTGTGTAGAGATGTTTAGGTGTATATGTATATTTACACTTGATGTAAAAGTATAAATAACAGACTATAACATACAGGCTATCTTATTTAAATAAAAGGACTGGATGTGCTGATGACACTCATCTTCCATCAGAGCTCCCTGAATGAGTTTTCCTCTGCTGGGGTGCAATTATATTTTCAAACTTCACCTTCAACTGCTTTAAAGTTGCTGGTTTTTTGTTGTTGTTGTTTTTTGGGGATTTTTGGGCGAGTTGTTTTGCCAGAAGGATTTCACCTGCATAAAAAAAATCAATCAAAGATATAACATACCTACATTCTATTGATTGTGTCTTTTTTCTTTTTTGTTTTCTGAGTCGACATACTCAGGTTTTATAGAACCAACTAGACCCCGATTCAAGGAAAACATAACTCAGAAGGTGGGTTTCCACCAGCGGGGGCCCCGGGGTAAAACCGGGAGGCTGAGGGGGACCAACCTCCTCCTCTGTCCCTTCGGCCGTCGCGTCTCCACTGACGGTGACAAAGCTGAAGACTCAGCAAAAACGAAGAAATAGAAGAAGTAAAACCAACTCAAATGAAGCTAGATATGACTGTGGTGCTTGTGTTCGCTGTTTTTATAACACATAACCGTGGCACTGAAGGACAGAAGATGACTAGTACGCCAACTGGACGTTAGGCGGGTGAATGACATCATCAGAGGTTTTTCAGGGCTGCTTTGGGTTCTTTTACAACAGGAACCTTTATCGCCCCTCTTATGTGCGGCCGTTCCTGGTGATGGAGACACACCAGCGAATGACCCGGCCCCTGAAAACCTAGCAGGAAACCCCGCTGGTGGTTTTGGTTATGTCTTATAAAAACTAGAGCTGGGCGATACTGGGAATTTTGGTATCGATCCAATACCAAGTAAATACAGGGCCAGTATCGCCGATACCGATACTGATACCAATACCGATACTTTTTCATATTAAAACTTAATCTATCATGAACTTTTGTGATTTTTGTCTTTGGATTATTTTGTTAAAACCAAGAACTGAATTTCGTCATGCTTTATGTCTTCAACATTTTTGTGTAAATTTTCTTTGGAGTTGAATTTCTGTTCATAATGTTTTTTTCTAATCCATCTTTTATATTATATCTTTCAATATTTGTGTAATTTTGTTTGCACTGTGGGAACTTTCCTCTTGCTTTAACTCTAAAAGTGTTCCCGTCGTGGGATAAATAAAGGATTATCTAATGTTATTTTAGGATAACACCTTTCAATGGGATACATGACATGTACTGGGTTATTTCAAAGTCTTAACTATATTTTATTGAGTTGGCTCCAGTAACATATGATTTAAGTAACATGCACTTTGAAAGTTAATATGAGTTGATGCTGAAGATGACCACTCTTATCTACCTGGATACTCTCTGTTGGACTGAAAAAAAAAAAAGAAAAGAAAAAAAGCTTAAGTATCGATCTTTTTACATGAGTATCGTTCAATATCAAAACCAGCGTTGGCATCGATCCGCCCACTTCTAATAAAAACGGCACCCGAGTGAAAGAGACAGTGAAAGCACCGGTGCGGGTAAAGGGTTTGGACTGAAAGCCCGGACAGATATTTGAGGATGGGGAATAAATGAGGGAGAATGTGCTGAAATCTGAAGGGGGTTCTGGATAAGGTGGTGTTCTGGTGTTCTGTGTTCTGTGGAGCTAGATTTTTCCTTTCTGGGCCAGTCTGTAAATAATGCATGCTCACCCTCTGGTGGCTGCAGCAGATATCTCTACAACCATTATGATGTTAGTGCTGCCTCCCACATTACTGCACATCATGCTGGATACAATAATTCAATCTTCTCTGCATCTAAACTCCAAACAGCGTGCATGTTTTTTTATTTTGTTGTTGTTGTTGTTTTTTTCTCCTCAACAACCGGCACATGATTAATGGGGAATGAAGGCCAAATCTTAGAGAGGGGAAATAAATACGCGTGCCTCCACGGTTTCACTTTGGTGAACCTGCTTTTGTTGCCGTGAAAATTACACAGAAAATCAAATTACAGACATGAGGCTTTGTGAGTGATTGATATAATGCAACAGCATGCAGTGAAAGTGGGCGGGGGGGTGTTTTATTCATGAGGAGTTGGATAAACAATAAAATCTCAGCTGAAACACAAACACCAACCGATCAGCAGGTTCATGAGAACAGCAAACACTCGTACACTCTGTGTTTTTATGAGAAAATGTGTGAAAAATATTTGAAGAGTTTGACTTCAGAGAGAAAATACTTTTAAGCACATCTCATGGAGACAAGTGAGTTTTTGCCTTCGTGTTGGACCTCCTCTCTTCCCCGCTCTTTGAATTGGACACCTTCATCTGCACCAGCGTGTTTCACTGCCTCCCAAACCGTGACAAACAGATGCATTAGCTCCTTAATTGCTGAGCTTTCCAATGAGATGCCTTATGGGTAACCGGGGCTGCCTCCTGGAAATGAAAGCCTCGGCCAATTTGCATGGCAGCTAATTGAATCGCCTGCAGTGAGCGAGGAGAGGGGACGTGCTACGCATTTCAGGCCGACTGGCTTCTCCGAGCGCAGGGTGAAAAGCTATTTTCAAGCACTGAATATGGAGGCTTTGCTCTCTCGTTCATGTTGACTCCATGTCTTCCTTCCCCATCCAGTCTGGGTGTCTCTGGTTTCTCCATGAGCAGCTGAAGTTCTCCGAATGGGACTTGCAACATTTGGACATCCATCTATGAATTTAAAGCAGAACAAAGAACTTTTGTTTATGTGAAGATATCACTGTAGTTTCATTTGAAGGAATGTTTGCTTACTTTTACGAAGTCTTGTCCAGCTCCAGCGATCACTCACGCCTGCTCTCAGCAAAAAAGACAAAGTAAATACATCAACGATGAAACTAGCTCACTGACACCACAACAGCAGACATCAAGACAGAGGAGACTGAGATGCTCAAGAAAGAAGAGACAGAAACGAAATGAGAGCATGACCAAGTGAGAGACCAAATGAGTAAATCTTTGACAGCGTTCTGAAAGCAAAACTCGCACGAGTTCCTCTGTGTTGCTTTAAAGTCCTGCAACACATCCAAAAATTAAAAAAAAAAAAACACTGGTATGAGGAACTTTAATGCTGGTAGAGAGAACTGAACAGGTGATGTCAACAGTTGACTGTAATGTTTGGAAATCAGCATCCGTGGGAGGTTGGAGCCTCGGTCGAACAGGCCACAGACGCACCATGGTCCAGGTTTTTGCTCCGTCCTCAGGTCTCACAGAGACCTCACGCTGCCCGCTCAGCTAGATTCATGAGATTACGGGGTTAACTGAAGGTTTCGAGATCATGAGAGAATAGCACAGTTGTCTGCTCGTTTACAGACGGACATCTCATCTTGTTCTGTCTGGAACTGTACATTTAATAAGGATGAGGGGTGTCAAATAATGTGAGCTTTTTGTCTTCTAAAGTGACCCTCTCCTCATTCATATCTCTTCTACAACCCTCCGAACTGTTTACCCACAGCCTCCACAGGTTAACCTGAGGGGTATACTACGAAGCAAGTTCAACACAGCCAGGCTTTCTTTGGGTGAGCTGGCTTAACAAACCTGAAACTCGCGATCAGAGATAACTGGTACCACGACGGTGGTTATCAACTATCTTTGTTAACCGCGGCTTTCTGCTTTCTGCTCTGTGCGCGTTCACATAAAAGGGGGCGTTTGACGCGTCATTTGACGCCTATTCCGGATCAAATGGATAGATGGCGGTCCGTATATTTCAGTCAGGAGGAGCAGGTTTTAATAATGCAGGGCTATGAGGATTTCAAAGAAATCTTTACGGCCAAAAGCAATACTGTTGGTGCGAATAAAGCCAGAGAGGAGTGCTGGCAAAAAATTGCAGATCGTGTAAATTCGTAATGTGACAGTGTGAGGTCCTGTCACTGACCTCCGATTGATCACATGTCCTGGCTACATGGCTCAGGGAATATGCCTTTGGCTGACTGGCAATTGTGCATGACTTTCACCCGGGAACCTGGGGATCAAACCCCGCCCGGGCCCTCTGTAGTGTCTCTTGCCACAGTAAATTATATTTATTTCACCACTTAATACACCTTAATTAATCTCCCTCCCTCTTTTAGAGCGCTTAAACTTTAAACTTAATGCAGCAGATTTAAACATTATGTAGGTCTGACTGTCCCATTATGGATGATAAATAAAAATCATTTTAGTTTTTTGCTAAATCTATGTGAAATTAATTTAAGATTTAATATTATCTGTGATACCAATATACGTTCACCGGCCACTTTAATAGGTACCCTATCACCCTGGGGAATCTTATGAATGAATTATATTATAACATTTCACATGAAATTCCACGTCACACTGATTATCAATATAATGGACTATTAATTTATGTTACCTGCTATTTAGTAAAACGCTTCTTTTATTTGAAGCGTGGGCAGATGGCCAGGGAATACTACAAACATATTCAGCAGTTCAGTAAGAGCAAGTACAACCTTTATTCCAGTATTCTGGCTCAGATTTTCTGCATCAGCAACTGAATGCATGTAGGTTCCCGTGGCAAAGAAACGCAAAGAAACGCACACCGTTTGCGCCACTGTGAGCGCACGGCTGTGTTTGGTGGCGCTGCCAATATCTGGCTCTAGCAGATTACAAATGTAACGGATTCCCTCACCTGGAAATCTATAGCGTTCAATGAGAATATGGTCATGGGAAGCCAGCGGATCAGTCCGGTCTCTGAATACTCTCCCTCCATTGCACAATCCTGGCGCTAAAGTCAACATGATTGGGTGAAAGTGAAAGGGCGGCGCTTTTTAGAGCCGATTTGAGCCTAAACTCTGCACATAACCTGCTCCGGACCAGGATAAGTTTGCAGAGTAAGTTACCATGGTGATCTAGCCAGGTTGAAAGAGAGCCACCTTCGTGGTACCGGAAATCCTGGTTTTAGACTCAACATACCCGCTAACCCTCTAATCTCGCTTCGTAGTATACCCCTCTGATGTCCATGTATGGGCCAGAGCCCAGTGGTGCCGTTTTGTTTTTTGTTTTTTTTTGAGAATTCACTGGATTCTCCATGACTTTCTCCTGTCCAGGTCCTGTGGGACTTCTGCTTGAGTGTTTGATGTGCAGAGATGTAGAGCCACTGTAGCTGGTGAGTGCTCATCAACATCAGTCATTGTCAGAACACGGAGTAATCATTCCACTTCCACTAACTGGGTTCACTCTTGGATAAGTGCCATGCAGGTGGTGCCTGGCTTGCTCAGTCAGCAGAGCAGGACACCCTTAATCTCAGGGTTGTGGGTTCAAGCCCCATGTAGGGTGCCTGTGGCTTTATGCAATTCCCCCATTGTGGGATGAATATAGCTTCTTCTTAACCTAATCCAATCAGGAATTAGGTTTTGTTGCAATTCCTTGACTGACCACTAGGGGGTGGCTTCCAAAAAAGAAAAAAAACTGGTCAATGTCCTGTCACCTCCATATGAAAATATTCAACTTTACAGCAGAAACAAACTTACTTTCAAACAGTTTTTTTATACATATTTTTGTATCTATAGTTAGATTTTTTTTAAAACCATGTCAGGTAAAATTATACAGAGCAACAAATTGATTTGTAATTAGGGGCATGGTCTTCAATTGGCAGCCTACATAGCGACTGACTAGCTGTCATCACTTTTGCTGCTTTTGCTGTAAATGAACATCTAAGTTACATCTCCACAGAGACTCCAGTGTGGATTGGTGGAAGGACCGCGGAGGACAAGCCCAGGACGATCCTAAGAGGAAGTGGGACCTGCCGTCAATCATCCAGGCCAAAAGCAACGCGTCTACTCAACTCCAGCTGCCGGCTGAACGGCACCAGAGCTCTTACAGTCCTCATTTCAGCTCTGGCAGAGCTCGCTCCTGCTGATGTTTCACTTGAAATGAGGATGTTTGGATAGCTTTTAACAGCATGAATATAAAGTAGATTTAATAGAGCCTGCCTGAGCAGCATGAGACTGCTGCTAATTTTATCCACCAGGTGGTAGCACCAGTCGTAACGCATTGCCTTTGGGCCTTTAAAAAGAAAAAAAAAACAAGAAAAAAAGAAAGTAACAGACCAAAATGGCCGATACAGATAATTTATATTACGTCGTTTTCTACCTTGGGATAACCACGGTCTGCTACTGCGATGCTGCGGAGACTAAATAACATGGATTAAAAGCAAAGAAGCTCCACATTTATCCCTTCGTGGCTAAAGGGGACGTGGATAAAGTCGTAAAGATTTCTCTGCAGACAGAAGAAGGAGGGCACCGATTCGTCGAGGAAAAAGAGGCTTCAGAATCGCTCTCCAGAAGCCTATGGGTGGCATCGCAGGGGGTTTGTCCAGTTCTTCCACCGGTGTTTGTTTCCCTTTGTGTCTGTTATTCCACGCAGCGTCCTCAGCAGGGTCACTTCCTCTGTTTCTGCTGAAGTTCTGTCAGTGTCATCCCCTTTCCTTGTTCCTTCTGCCAGTTTGTGTTGTCACTTGGATTTCTCTTTCATGATTACTTTGGGCTGTTTTTTGGATTCCCTGCTCTGCAGGGAAAGGCCAAATCAAATAAGTGCCTATTATCTAGATGGATTTACAGCATTGGAAGTGATTCAACAGCAGGAACAATATAAACTCCCTGGACTCTATGCACCGTCCCGATTGTGGTCAGCATCCATGGACTACTTTATATCATCCATTTGCTTTGTCGCATCTTTTTAGTCATTCGGTCAACAACAGCAAAAAAAAAAAAAAAAGAAAAAGAAAAAAAAGGAAATCATACTTATTTTATTTTTAGTCGCACACTCAAATTGGAATGAGGCCGATTACACTTCCAAGATTGACAATTTTATGCTGGCAAATTAAAAAGAACCCTCAGAATCAGCGAGATAATTGCTTGCAATCTCCCTTTAATGGCCCTGTCAGTGATTACTGGCTGCCTCGATCAACCCTATCAGTGGCAGGAGAGAGGAGTGCGCTGAAATGAAATGTCAATCATATTAGCATAAATGAGTAAATTAGTGCAAGTGGCTCATTGTCAGAGCGAATCAGTCCTGACGTGCCACCCTCGACCCGCAGCAGAGGATGAAGCGATTGAATGAGGAAACAACGAGCTGGAGGAAGGGGGGAGTAACGGAGACAAAAGAAATTGCATGTGACCACATGAGGCCAGCAGCTCATGAGATGTACAATTACTGTCTTCAAGCAGCGAGGCACGTCGCTGTGGCAGAGACCAGTCGAGAAACATTTCTTCTCATTTACTCGCCGTTGTGTGCTGCCTGGCCAGGCTGCAGCGCTGGCGTCCACAGAAGCATCACTGATGTCAAAATCAAAAAGGACTTCTCAAACGCAAACCCTGCTTTACGAAAAAGAACGTAAGAAGGGGGTCGGAAAGACTGGAATAATCATGCATTCATGACTGCGTGCGCCAAGATGCTGCGAATACTCTTCTCATTTTTTAGATAACACTGAAAGAAAAAAAGGTAAAAGGTGGAAGTTTAACTTTATCTGAAAAAACTTCTGAAAGTTTTAAAAAATCTTCCTCATAGCTTCATTAATATTTATAACCTCGTACCGTGTTCATTGTTAAGACTAAATGATGTGGAACAGCCTCTTAAAGGTCAATTATTAGATGGTAAAGACTGTGAACTTTCCTCGTTAGGGAACATAACGACATGAGTCTTTCCCTTTTGGCATTGTGTTAACACACACCTGAGTGCTCCAGACCATCAATCTGACTAAACATCTGCTTTTATGATGGTCAGTTCATCAAGAGATGATGACCAGCAGCATCTGGCTGTAGCTCTTAACCTGTCAAACTTGGTCATATTTTCAGGAAAAAAAAATCTGAAAAGAATTGTTCCACAACAATAAGGTTCATGCGCATGTTTCTTGGTGTCCAGGAACATCTAGGGACCTCAGAGAGTGGATTCTCAGTGTCAGAAATATTGTGTCTGTTACTATATCTGACTGAAATGTGAAATTTCTATCCTCATCTTTTTTTCCCTATTTGATGATAACATCATGCTGACAGTGATTCCATAAAGACAGATGCCACTGATTACCTTTCACAATAATATTAATAAATATGAACAGGATGATAGTCAAATATCCAAATATAAAGTAATAAAAAATAAATCAATAAATTATTGCTGTCTGAGTATGAACGAATCTGCAAATGTGATATTTGAACTTATCTGTATTTTCTCTAAGATCACCGCCACCTCCTTGTCAGTTTCTTCTCACATTTTCTTTGGCTTAAAACTCAATAAAACGACGATTACCTGCGCACAAACCCACACGCCCTGTTAGGTTCCTTGTGCTGTTCTAAAAGGCTCCCGGCAGCGTGATTTACATAAGAGCCTTTAGACGTGGGTTTGACTTCAGCTGGGGATTGTAGTCCACAGAATGCTTGGCATCATTCTATTCAATATCTTCTTTTCTTTCACAGGACTACAAACATGGCCGCATTGAAGCTGGATTTAGAATGAGATATATCATTTACTTCTTCTTGTCCCACATTTTTAAGTGTCTGCATTTAGAACTAAAGGGATACAAATAACTTCTAAACATGAACATTTTCACTATAATACACTTTCAGTCTAGATTTGTAAACATAAAAGTCTTAAGCTTTGAACAAAAGTTAAAAATGACCACCATTATCCTGTTTCATTCTTTTATTCATAATGGATGATCATGTACATTTTTCAGCAAGTGGGCGGGATCATTGTGGTTAACAGACACACACATTCAAAGACTTATTGTTTTCCAATTTAAATCAGCTCTGTTCAAGAGATTTTTTTTCTGCTCCGTCTTTTCTTGTCTTCTTTTTTTTGTACAAAAAAGGCCAATTTACCGGTCTCTTGGTGCCTTCGCTTGGGTCAAAACAAAACACTGAAACTTCTCCAGCTCAACAGTTTAGTGGACGCTTTCCGCATTTGTGAACACATCAAGCTCCTTTGCCTGCGATTTCCCCGCAGGCGCTGGGAGATGAGTGTAAATCACGGAAAAATTCCTCCAGTTCAACTACTCATTTGTCCACAGGCTTATTAGGCGGGAGGATATGGAGCCCCGTTTGGGTCATAATTCAATGAATAAATGAGTCTATTATTATGAAATATAGGCGTCTATTATTATGAAATATTTCCCATTATTATGAAATGCATGTTTATTATTATGAAATATTTCCTATTATTGTGATAATGGTTTCGTTTTTCATAAGAATGAGCTTTTACATAATAATGGATTCGTTTTTTTATAAGAATAAGGTTTTACATAATATTGGCTTTGTTTTTTATAAGAATGATTTGTGTGTCAATCACAGCAGAGAGGGCGGAGCCATTTATGTGATTGGCTGCTCTTTCATTCAGGCATAAGCAACAGAACAGTGAATACGGTCAAGGTTTCCCCAAGCTGCCATAGCTACAATCGGACTAGCAGCGCACCTTGACGACGCCACAGCCCGCTGCTAACGGGACCTCACGGCCAAAACGAGTCGATGTCAGAGCGTAGAATGGAGAAGGATCAGCCAATGCGTGTGCAGGTCAACCACTGGTCCCGCCCAGTGGCAAAATGTCATTATTATGTAAAAGCTCATTCTTATGAAAAAGGAAGCAATTATGTAAAAATTCATTCTTAGATAAAAAAGCCATTCTGAAATAAACTATTATGCATTAAACTAAGATTAAATAATAATAATAATATATATTTCATAATGATTACATTTTTTCATAATAATGGGAAATATTTCATAATAATACACATGTATTTCATAATAATGGGAAACATTTCATAATAATGGATACGTATTTCATAATGATAAACGCCTGTATTTCATAATAATTCATTGAATTATGACCCAAACGGGGCTCCATAGGAAGGAGGGAGGAGAGGGCGCGCGTTCCAATAAATCATCTGATGCTTGACGATATTTATGCCCGCAGCAATGAGTTTAACAAGTAGAAAGGTCCTTGAAGCAATACGCTAAGTGGCACTTCATCCCTGTCTGATTCCTTCACAGCCTCCTCTTCTCTTTAGGAGGCTTCTGATTGTGAAGTACACGAGGATTGTTCAGCTTGAGCCTGAAGACTTGACGAAAAGACGGGCCCAAACACCCGCCGCGACCTCGGCTAAAATTACCCCCATGAGCCTCAGATTTGAAGAACTTCATTTCCTTGTCCATAATTAAAATCCTCAACCTTAATCTGAGCCAGTCACTCTCCTGCTGGAGCACAGCTGGGGCTGCACGCGGCGCTTATTGAGCCCGACTTATTACAGGGGATCAGAATCCGTCCTCCACTTCATCTGCCAACTGTGGGTCATCCTATTCAATTATTTTTGCCGTTCGCGGTGGAAGAGATGATAGATCCCGGAGATACCCGGCGGGGGGGCACGCAGGGTTCAGGGGAGGTGACTGGGATTTCTCTGAGAGGTTTAATTCTTGACAAAGTCTCTGCTCTGCACAATATGATTGTACAATTCCACTTAATGCACTCTATAAATACAAAAGACCATAAAACAAAGCCCCTTCTGTGTCAGAGCCTGCACTGTGCTTGGGACGCCACTAGGTGGCAGTAGTGAACCAGTGCTCCTCTCATCCACCCAGTCGCCTTAATTACTGCCAGAAAAGAGAGAGCTCTTTATTTCGTTTGCTCTTCATGCACCATCATCGGCCCTCACATTGAGACAGATATTCATCAAATACTGATACAAATTAGGAGAGGTCTGGTGAGTTGGAAAAAAGAAAACAATTTGAGCTAAAAATTAGATTTTAAAAAAATCATAGGTGCTTCGCCAATCAGGTGGTGACCGGGGAGTTTTGTCTGATAAGACTGATACTACTTGCAGTGATCCATAGAAATTGATCAGATTTTTTTAAAACTTTATTTTTCTTCAGTCCATACACATATGCACATGCCTTGAATTTTTATTTTATTATTTTACTTTGATTTTATTTTGCTTTGTTTTATTTTTACTTTATATACATTTCATTTTATTATCTTATTTTTATTATTTTATTTTATTTCACTTTATCTTTATTTCATTATTTTATTTTTACTTTATTTTACTCTGATCTTTTATTTTTTACTATAATTACATTTCATTTTATTATAATATTTTATTTGTCATTCGTTATTTATTTTCATTTGATTTCACTTTATCTTTGTTTCATTATTTTATTATATTTCATTGTTTTTTTTATTTATTTTTGTTTTATATTCTTTTTTTTTTTTTTTTTTTTAATTTGTTTCTTGCCCCTGACGTGGGGCCTGCAACATTTTGGAGGACAAACTTAAACCATTTAAAACAACATCACCCATCTGAGAGAACTCAACTGGAAGCAAACAAAGGGAACGGGCTAAAAGTCAGAGATCTGCATAAAAATAGCAGCTGGGTCTTTCCTCCTGACCCTCTTTACCAATTAATCTCAGAGATATTATTATGACGGACAAAAAGCAAACGGAGAACTCAAAGAGAACTTTGGCGGGTTTCCCATTGAACTGAAGAAAGCCAACACCAGAGTCGGTCCCATTAGTTCTGCAGGTAAACCACAAGTGTCATAATTTCCAGGCAGTGGTGGCTGCTGCGCCTTGTGACCTACACCACCATTAGACGACATGTGAGATGAAGGAGAGCATGCAGGTTATCAGGCACTTTCACAAGCGGTGACAGAGAGATAATCTGGAAGTGTGCCTGACACCACGGCAGTATTAGCAGATTTGTCAGTGTCAGCTGCAGTCGCTTTGCATCGGTTAATATCACAAAGAGAGCGAAGAGAAAAAAAAAGCAGGATCCATTCAAGTTAACCTTTATGTTATATCGGGGGGGGGGGGGGGGGGGGGGCGGGGGTTGCCCATTGTCTTGGCAGCCTCTCTGGAGCTGCATGAGAGTGAGCCCAGAAGCGTGTCTGGTGTTACATGATCTGAGCCGGGAGGTGGAGAAACTTGGCTCCATACAAAAAAAGGTCAGCGGCGATCCCCTGACCTGAACATCTCAAAGGTTCTTGTGTGGGCATGATGGTCGGCGGGTAAAACAATCCTTACAGGCCTAACAGGCATGAAGCGGGGAGGATAAAGCTGGAAGGCACTGGAAGAAGAGGTCAAGGTTCCAGTTAAAGGGCCGCGTGCTGCGGGTCAAGAACAGCAGGGAAAAGGTCGTTGACACGTACACAGGAGCTGCATGAAGCCTGCTCACCTCAATCTGTTACAGTCCGTCTCAGTTTTATAAATTCACCTGCAAGGGCTTGTATCATCTCTTCAAATTCCATGTTTTTACTCTAACGACCTAACGAAATCATCTGACTATAGTCAGCACAATATACCTTCCTTTTTTTTTTTTTAAAGAAATGTGCCGTTATTTATTTAACAAAAATGCAAATGGTGCGCAAACTGTGGTACGTGTACCACTGGTGGTACGCGAGTGCTCTCTGGTGGTACGAGGGGGAACGTCATGACTTGTCAATGCATGACAATGCATTATAAATACAATGTTTCAAATGAAATTCAGGCAACAATAAATAACCACAATAAGGAATAAACATCTCTCCTGTGTGTTTAAAGCTAATTGAGAAGGCATATATGGCTATATTTTAAAATTGGTCATCATGGTGGTACTCGGAGAGCTCAATAGTTTCTCAGGTGGTACACAGCATTAAAAGTTTGAGAACCACTGTGGTAACGTTTATGCTTGTCTGTTGTTGTTGTTTGTGTCGCTCTGTAATTCCACCAATGGCCACTAGGAGGCGTGTGGGTCCTTTTCTGTAACAGTCTGCCTTTCTGCCAAACTAGAAAATGATGAAGAAGTTGTGATTGCAAATACGAGGAGAAACAACGCTACCCAACAGACCAATCACATTTGTTGTGGTCTGTGCTAGCGCAAAGTGCAATTACGTTTGGATAGGAGCATGCCGGGGTCCGCCGTAGCTCACGGTGAAGGCTACGACTGATGATCAGTTAATCAGTGGCCGATGATCAGCAGTGCCTGGCTGCAACTTAACCTCATGAATAATGTGAAAGAGGGAAAGGGTACTTAGTAATACCCATATGACCTTATTTTTATAAAATAAACAATTAAACTGTTATATGTTGTATTTCTGAGCGAGTTCAGGTGATTATACTGTGTTTTAACACAGAAAAGCATAGGATTAAAAGTGGGTGAACTAACTTTAGCATCAAAGGGATTAACATATTATGGGCCGCCCAGTGGTGCAGCGGTTAGGTCAGGTGCCCCATGTACGGAGGCTACAGTCCTTGACACAGCCGTCGCAGGTTCGATTTCTGACCTGTATGCCTCTTCGGTGTATGTCTTCCCCATTCTCTCTGCCCCCTATCAATCTATCAGAACAAAGCCCGCTAATGCTGAAACAAAAGGGATTAACATGTTATGACCTGCTTTACAGACAACACAATATCTTCTCTGCTTAAAAAATAAAGTTTTCCGCATTCAAAATTACTCGAGATCGATGCGCTGAAGCAGTGACCTGAAATTCTCTTGCTGTGTCATCTACCATAAGCATCATGAAGTCATGCTGTGCTCTTTGACGTAACCTTTTTTTTTTTTTTTTTTTTGTGGCTACGAGGGAAAAAAAAAAAAATCAATCCAAAGCTGAATTCCAGGATTAGGCCTTGTGTCAAATTAATTCAGTTTCACCAGGCCATGGAACAGATGGCTGTTGGTTCAGGACTCGGGATAGTTTTGTTGCCTGGCAGTCTGAGAGCCAAACCAAATCAAAGGCCATAAACTGTCACTTAAGGGGCAGTGGAATCTGGTTTCGCGTGCGGTCTGACTGCTGAAGCGTTGGTCTGGTCGACGCACAAAACAAGTCGCTCTGCTCGGACCCTGATCTTGAATTAATTGATGGTTGAGATGCAAAGCCGATAAGGAGCTGCTTCTTCTGGCGAGCTTCGAGTCCAAAACCTCACATTACAGGACAAATGGGCTGCAGGTGTACACGTATATCTGAACAGGCAACAATTTAAAGAGGCGCAGGAATGGGAATGTTGTAAGAATGCAAGTCTTATTGGAATTCAGGGTTCAGCTTTCAAAATTGATGAAAACATGAGAAATCAAGTTAATGGAAATGCTGATTAAAATATATTCACTGTGATCCACGAATATGCCTCATCGGTCTGGTGCAATCAAATTTTTCAGACTTTGCTTAGTGGACAGCAATTGAATGATTAGTCACGTGGCCTGTTTTTGTTGTGTACATTTCTCTCCCTGTGGGTGTATTGTGAGTCATTATTTTATTTGTATGATTGCATTTGTGTGATCGTGGCCTACAAACTTGATGTGTGCTCAGTAATGGAACATGAGCTCCAACGTGCTGTGCTGCTGCGTGTTTTATACCCACTCCGAGTGAGTCGAGGCGGGAGTTTACAGGAACAGCAGGCAGGCAGAGCCTTGTCACACCGCGGAGCAACACAGGAATGTATTGTATGCGTTGGAAAAGACAGGACAGCTGGGACGAAATAGTGCACCAAGTTCCATAAGCCTGTTATGCTGACGTTGAAACGTGTTACACTCGCCGTCGCGTGTGGAATACATATAAATATCAAGGACACAAATTTAAGATGGTTTCTGTTGGCTGTACCAGGTTTAAAACAAACTTTGTTGTTTCGTGCTGTAAAACAACAGTCACATACACGAACACACGAGAGCCGCGGAGGAACCCTTAAGGTTGCCAGTGAGTGCCGCGGCGCTGAAAGCACACACAGTAAATTGAGGCTCCGGCTTCGCGGAAAACCCGGACTGGATTTTGATGTAAATCCGAGCTAAAAAGCACATTATGAAAGTACAAAAACAAAGAAGTGACATGTAGTAGCGCGCCACACTGTCTTACAGTTAGATTCTGTTAAAATCCGGTCGTAAAATGTTCCTTTTATCCAAACGTTTTTGACATTTTAGCTTCTTGCATGCTAATGAACAGCCAGTGATGGAGGGAACGGTTGCTGTACTATGACCTCTATCTAGACTTCACAATCTGTAGTTTACCGTTGAGAGCGCCACACATCAAGTACACCGGCAGAAGAACTGGTTATACTGGTGGGGGATAAACTGGGGCATCCTGGTGTCAAATGTAGCCCAGGAGCTAATTATGTGTCCCACAGAATTAAAATGGAGATGGTGTGGGGATTTCTGGGCCTCCAGCATGCTGAGATGTGGAAAAGCTATCAAGAGGCTAGCCTTTATCAAAGTTGATAAACTTTAAAAGGATACATGGGTTTTAAAAACCACAGAAATGCAGTACAAGAGCTCCCTTTTTAGCCCTATCCTTTTATCTCTGTGCTGGCTGCATTTAGAGGAACGTTCCAGAGTTAAATCGACCCCCTGACCGTTACTGCATGGTAATGAGTGTAAACATTTGTGCGGGACCAAAACGGTGCGATTCCCAGCAGTTTCAAGGGTATATAACCTCAGTTCTAAAAAAGGTGGGATGTTGCATAATAGGTAAATCAAAACTAAATGTAATGATTTGTAAATCTTATAAAGCCGTGTTTTATTCCCAGTAGAATATAAAGAACATATCCGGTGTTGAAACTGAGGCATTTTACCATTTCATGCTTATTTTGACTTATTAAAAAGTCAGCTAAGGGTGATGTTCATCATTGTGTAGCATCTCTTCATCTTTAAACAACTTTGTAACTTTGTAAATGTCTGGGAGGTGAGGAGACCAGTTTCTTGAGTTTTAATAGAGGAGCGTTGTCCCATTCTGGTCGATGCAGGATTCTAGCTGCTCATCCGTCGCTGACCTTTGTTTTTTAATTTTTAATTTTATGATGGACCAAATGTTTTCTACTGGTGAAAGATCTGGACTGCAGGCAGTGCCAGTTCAATACCTGGACTCTTCTCCTGTGAAGACATGCTGTTGTGATAGATGCAGTATGTGGTTCAGCATTGTCTTGCTGAAATATAGAAGGTCTTCCTTGAAAGAGATATTGTCTGGATGGGAGCAGATGCTGCTCTAAAACCTCTATGTTCTCTTCAGCATTGATGGAGCCTTTCCAGATGTTCCAGCTGTCCACATAGACACTAATCAACCTCGTACCATCAGAGATGCAGGTTGTTGAACTGTCTGTTGATAACAGCTGGATGGTTCCTCGCCTCTTGAGTACGCAGGACACAGCATCCATGGATTCCAAGAAGATTTTCAGATTTTGATTCATCTGACCACAGAACAGTTTTCCATTTATCCTCAGACCATCTTAGATGAGCTTTGGTCCATAAAAGACGCTGGTGTTTCTGGATGGTGTTCACATGTGGCTTCTTCTTTGTTGATCCAGCTTTAACCTGCATCAGTGGATTGTGGGTGAACTGTGTTGACAGGCGGTGGTTTCTGGAAGTGTTCCTGAGTCCATCAGTGATGTCTGAAAGAGAATCATGTCTGCTGCCTGAGGACCTGAAGATCACCATCATCCAGTTTAGACCTTGATCCTCATCTCTGACACTCCTCCTGACTCTCTGAACCTTTAGATGATATTATGGACCATTGATGAATCTTCAAAGTCTTTGATATTTTACATTGAGGAACATTTTTCAGAAATTGTTCCACAATTTTTAGATGCAGTTTGCTGGAAATTGGTGAACCTCTGCCCATCTTTACATCATCATCAGAGAGGCTCTACCTTTGAAATACTGACATGTTGCCAATTCCCCAGATTATTTGTCAGATGTTCCTCCATTTGTTTTTGATTTGCACCAGTTACTTTTCCATCCTTTAGTTGCTCCTGTTCCAACCTTTTAGAGATCTCTTGCTGTCATCAAAGTCAAAATGAGCAGATATTTTGGTTTTGATTTTGAAATGGTAAAATGTCTCAGTTCCAACATCTGATATGTCCTTTATGTTTGACTGGGAATAAAATATGGGCTCATGAGATTTTTAAATACCAATATCATTCTTTGAACTGCCAATAAACACAAAAGGAGAGTATTCTTAAGCTCTGCCTTCAATGCTGGTCCTTAGCAAAAACGTACACTCGTTATCATCTAGCAGAAGACCTGTAGGGTTGATTTAACTCTGGAATGTCCCTTCAATGTGCGGCGTGAACCACACGACTTTACTCAAGCCCCGTCGATCATTGTGTGTGCCTATTTTAAAGCTGGTGTTACAGCTTTGTGCCGCCTACCTCAAGGCTGAAGAAAATGCGGCAAGATCTGAAGGCAGTCGGATTACAGGTGAGTCCGTGATGTCACAGAACATCTGAATGACTAGGTGGATGACACGTTTGGGTTTTTAACAAGTTTACATCAGATATATAATGAAACAGAAGTCAGTTTGGCTGAAGAGGATGTTTAAGGCAAGCGCCAACATTCAAATAGGAAGAAAAACATGTCTGCAACGTGTCTACTGACCACAGACACGCTGCCGTCTACGCTGTCTCGATGGCGACCCTCATGCTGAACAATCTCTCCAGTCTGTCTGGCCTGGAATGTCGCCACTGACAGCATTTCTTCCCCGGAACAACAGGGAATTATTTGGAAAGGGAGGCAAGATCAACACGCCGTCTGTCAGTTATCCCCCTGCTATTCTGGGTCCTTTGGGTCTGCTGTGTGTTCACGGCATCAAAGCTCCGTCGGTGTGGAGGGAGGCGACGCGCCGTTTAATCAAACATTTGGGTGCCCCTGTGTTCAGTGTCATGTGCTACAAGGAATTAAAACAAAAAAAAAAACCAACAACTTGGGGACATCGGCTTCATTGGACTTCAACGTGCAGATCTCCATGTAGGTGGTTGGAATGAACATTTCTGCTTTGCAGACATGTGTTTATGTTTTCCTGACTGCGCAAACATCAGCATCTACCGATGCCCTTCACTTGTTATCAGGTGACACTCAGCTGCAGAAACTTTCCTGACATACAGTAAGGAGATGTTTGAGGTCAAGTCTACGCTGTTGTTTCTGGTGTTTGTCGTGGGGCTGTATGCCCCTTCCTGGCCTGATAATACCCTTCCCTGACCAGACAGACCCTCGACAGTCACGTCTGGCCGCCACACGGATGGAGGGGGTTCACCCCCGCCCTTGAAAGGCCCAGCTGTCAGCGGTTACATAATAGCAGAGCCTTGTTGGGCTCGGCGGACGGCTTTGTGCTCCTGTCACCGAATGTGATTGTGGGCGAGATTAAGTGGCGGGTGAGGAGCCGCAGCTCTGGGGCTTCCTACCTGGTCTCCAGCGGAGATGACAGAAGAGCGCAGGATCAGGGGGTTTTGGTGGGAGCTTTTATGCGGCATCGCCTTTTCACACCACGCTTTGTGTCGAAGACCAGCGTTTCTGGCTCGCATGCTAAAGTAAAGACCCCCAGCAGAGAGCTGCATGGGCGGCCACCGAACCGAGCATTTAGGGGTTATATCGTGAACCAATAGCACTAAAAAGCTGCTCTGAATTTCTAGCCTGGAGCCATGATCAATAAGTCCTTATGAAGTATCGTGTAATTTAATGAATTCACCAAAAAAAGGGGTGGGGGGGGTTAAGTTCAACAGCACAGCACACACGTGATTTCCAGTAAACCTGATTTAATAATAACTGTGTTATTGAGCTTGAAACCATAAAAATCAGGGGTTGTGGGTGGGGGTTGACAGCGTATTGTTGAGGAACCTGATTTCCCCGGGGCCTGTCTTCTTAATTCAGTGTATTATAGTTCTGTTTACCCACAGAGGGGGGCGGACCCGCTTCCAGAGAGGCAGACGCTCCAGCCGACCTGAAGCCCAGTCTTCTCCAACTGCACCCAAAATCTTCTCCGCGTCCACGAGCAAACGAGCGTCCACGCCGTCTCTCCCTGTACCTTCCAGTCCAGACCAGCTTTTTCCTCTCTCCTCTGTTTATAAGAGAAAGCCAAGCCTTACATTAAATCCATGTTTCTGCATAACCTGCCTTCTCTGTGTGTGTGTGTATGTTTTCTATTTTATTTTATTTTTTTCAGACTGGGCCTCCTTCTTCCTTCTCCTTCAGTGGGAACTGTGAAAGAAAGACTGCGCTCTCTCTGGTAAACCTGAAATCTCACACCAGCAAATGAACACACAGACAAAAACAAAGTAGGTGTCATTTTAAACCGTGACGATGGAAACCCCTCCGTCTTCTCCCACAGACGTGTGCTTACCATGAGTGACAGACGAAGGCCCACCGGTGGAAGAGCTTCCTTTTCAAATGCACCCTCCTTTTTAAAAAAAAAATGTTATTTCTTCCTGAAGTAAGCCTCCCTGGCAGGTTAAAAGAGGCACAGTGAGTAACTTCAGCTACGTGTTGCCCTTCTACCCCACCACTGCCATTATCTGTACAGTTGTGGAGCACAAATTGTTCTCCACTGTGCCTGAAATTAAGCATCACTCTTGTCCGTGAGCATGTTCCCAGCGCTCATTTCATTTTTTTTTATTATACAGACATACGCATAAATACAAAATGGTCTCGGTGAGGACTGCGTATGTGGCGCCAGCTACTATCAGACCACAGATATGAACATCTCCTGAAGGGAAGCAAATCTAAGAGTAAGAAGGGTCAAGGAAAAGACACTGTCACACTTGTGTATTTCACCCATTATTATGTAGATTACTGCTCAACTGTTTTTTTGAACATTCTGCTGAAGGTTTGGACTTCAGGAAAACCAGTTCAGCATCCGCCTGGGAGATACACTACACCAGTGGTCTCCAACCCCCGGGCCACAGACTGGTACCGCACTGTGGATCAATTGGTACCGGGCTGCGCAAGAAAAAAAAATAGCTACAGTAATCTTCCACGCTTCGCGGTCTCAGGAATCGTGGTCTCAGTACATCACGGAAGTTTCAAAAAATTTATTAAAAAAAAAAAATATTCGAAAGAAAATTGAAAAAAATTCAAATGAAGCGCGCGAGGCTGAAACGAAGCACAGCACATCAAGAACGAGTCTCAGGAAGCAACAAGAGCCGACAAGGGATGCCCCAGGAATGAAAATCGAGGCCTGTGATTGGCTGCTACGACGGGCATTACTGTTGTCTGTATGCTGATTGGCTGACACACATCCTCGCATCTCCCATCTCTTGCTCTCGTGAGACAAAGGTTTAGTGCCATTTTAAGTCAAAATGGATCCCAAAGGACGCCGCCCATCGCCGAGTGACTCTGGAGAACCGAAACGCCTTTGCAAAATCATGACAATTGCCAAAAAAGTGGAACTTCTGGATAAGTTGAGGGGGTACTCCACATTGTGATTTTCACCATTTGCGGAGGGGTCACAGCCCCCATTAACTGCGAAGTGTGAGGGATTACTGTATTTAAATTTTATTTATTATATGAGACTGAAAGAGCTTTTATTTTGAAAAATCTTTTATTTGAAAAGTGACCAGATTCTCTCTGTTACATCTCGGTCACTTGAGCACCAAAATTTAACCCAGCTAGCAAAATGAGTAAGAAACATACATCTTTGGAAAGTTTCCTTGTGAAGGGGAAAATGCACAGTGAACAGAAAGAAGAACAGCCTACGACTATCAAGAAAAAGATTTTACCAGACAATACCAGGAGACCTACTGAAATATGGATTTATCACAACAGGTGATTCCCACATACCAAACCCACTCTGCGTCAGTTTCTTTTTTTTGTTATTTATTTAATGGGTACAGAGGATGTTACCAGAGACTTTGATGTTATACTCATGCTATGTTTTTGGCATAATGTAACGAGTAACGAGGAAACGCCCGGTCAAGCGCTGACCGGTCCGCAGTTACAAAAAGGTTGGGGACCACTGCACTACACGGACAGAAGCAGTGGGACGCTTGACCTTCACACCAACGGGGACTGTGATTCATCTTCTTAAATAAGGAGCTGGTTCCTACTCTGCAGCCAGAACGGCTCCCGCTGTTCCCAGAAGGATTTCCACCAGACTTTGGAGTGCTTCTGTGCGGACTTGTTCCTGCAGAGCATTTACCAGCCCCCCCCGACTCACGACCTCCCTTCCAGTTCACCCCAGAGGTGCTGGATGGTGTTGAGGTATTCGTCAAACCACATGAACGGGAGTGCCATCACGCTGGGATACAAAGGTGGCCTTCTCCAAGCTGTTGGAGAACCAAGGTTGGAAGCATGGAACATTCCTCATAGTCCAAAACGACTTGGTACGCTCAAGCACGAAGACTGTCAGGCAGATAAACCCTGAAAAGCAGCATTGTCTTGCTGAAAGATGCAAGACCTTCCCTGACAAAGATGTGCTGTCTGGATGGGGAGCTCCTGCTGCTCTGTAACCTTTCCAGATGTGCAAGCTGCCCCTCCTCAAACGCTAACACCCAACACCCCCACGCCATCAGAGGAATCTGAAAGATATTGTGACCTCACAGAATCAGATCTGGGTTCAGCTTTCCAACCTTCCCAGTTTTATCTCCACCCAGCCTCACAACACGGTGAACTTGCTGTCCCTCTGGAGTGAGTGGTCCCAAGCTGTGAGACACATTTCAAACAAGGCACAGCCCACTGCAAAGTCTGGCCCCGCCCCCTTAAAAACAGTTCCAGTGAACACAGCCGTAAAACATGCTTGGAGGAGGTTTTTCCTCTGAATCTTCGTGGCATTTTGACCAGATCATGTCGCACACTTCTATTAAAACCTTTTATGTCAACAAAAAGTGTCCTTTCAAAAACTGGAGGACAAGACACAAGCTGAGTGTTGGTCAGTCTGCGTCATGTTTTGAAGGTTTCCTCCCACTCTTATCTGTCTTGTGATAATGTTCAGCTCCGACTCCCAGTTTTCATTGACCCCAGTGTTGTTTTTTCCGACCCGTGCTGTCATTCTTTGACCATTTTTAAATGATCTCTTTGCCTCATCGTCTGTGAATGACAGGAGCAACTCTTCTAATTTGATGGATTCATCAGGTACTTTTCTTTTTTGTTCTTTATGTGATTTGTTCACAGTTGCAGGTGTGCTTTTTCATGTTCTGGTGGCCAGCACACAGACCTTGAAAAATTCAATCTAATAATATGTGTGCCTTTAACCTTTTCTTTTAATTTCCTGGTGATCTGTGCAGAAAAAGATGCCTTTCTCATTGATTTTTCTCTTTAAAAAAAACAGTGCAAACTGACAGCAGAGGTTAGTTACTGAACCAACCTCATACTTGCACCTTGCAGAGACTTTGGGCTTTTCAATGAGCCACTTTCAAGTTTTAATGTTTCTGCATCCTAACGCCGAGTCGTGTTTGGGGCGAGTTGTCTGGAGGAGGAGAGCCACGGTGCAGAGATCCATGCCAGACAAAACCCTTAGCTGGCACGACGATGTGGGCATCATGCCTTCGCCAGCCTTCGCTCTGCCGGACCCGTGCCAACCTTTTATAAATGCCCCATTTGGCACAAGCCATGCCTATCAGTGTCTCTTAAGGTTCTGCTTCAAAAACCCCCTTCACATGTGAACCTGATCCAAGTCCTAAATGATCCAAATGATGCGTTCCAAATTGTAAGCTCTCGTATCGCATTCAGAGGAAACCACGGATTACGTCTTCTCAACTCCACTGGCAACAGATGGAGGGGAACTGGAAAGTCATATGCACAGATTTGTTTTACCTTACTGTCAGACATCATAGTGTATTTTGCCTTGATCTCGGTGTTCCCGCCACGTGCATGAACGAAAGCAGCTGCAACACATCAGCGCTCGTAGTTTGTTTTCCTGTGGTACTGGGCTTGGAGGTGTGTCCCCCAAAGCTGCTGCAAGAGAGCAGTTACAGCTCGCCTCTCTCTCTCTCTCTCTAATCAGCATTTCAATGCAAAGATTTGAGGTCTGACCCCCCCCCCAGCTAGTACCACCCTGATCTCCAGTCTTCCACTGCAGGACAATAACCAGCCCCAAAAGAAAAGTGCCTGCCCTGAAAAGGCTTGTTAGCTCTTGTCTTGAAGCCTCCCTGCAGAGTCAAGATAATGTTCTGTTTTCACACTCAACTGGTGACTTTTACTGGGTCTCCTCTGCTAAAAGTCATCCCTGAAGTGTGCCACCACATATGGGGGTGTGTTCCATGTACACGGGATGGAAGCCTGCCAGTCCACGAAGAAGTATGTGAACCCCTGGGAATTAGCTAGAGTGGAGGCGGTTGTGTTAATTTCCCATAAAATGTGAACTGATCTGCACCTAAAACAAACACAATTCTAATTTTCTCATGTCTTTATTGAGCAGAGCCATTAAACATTCACATCCCTGCAGGAAAAAGGGAAGTGAGCCAAAATGAAAGCTAATTGGACATTGCACATCTGGAAACAAGTTTAAAGGAAGCTTGGGGATTTGGTTATAGTCGCCTGTCCAGCTTTATTCATTTAGTTTATAAAAATCCTCTCAAGAGACCAGTCTGGTAGCCCGCCCTCTCACAGCGATTTCCACCGGTACAGAACATACCAAACCAATCACGATGGGACAGGGACGGGGCTTATATGATGACTCATACGGGAACGTGCACAGGTAGACTCCAGATGGTGCTCGGGCTCCTCCCTCTTTCCCCTCCAACATGCATGCCAGGCCACTTTTCTGCAAAATGACCATTAAGCAGCTGTTTCACCATCAAAAGTAGCAAAACAAAAAAAAAGTTTTTTTGCAAAAAAAACATTCTGCAAAATTCATGAATTTATGACAAAAAAGAAACCAAAATGTGATTGTTATCACACAAAATTGTGGTGGGATGGCATCATCACTTTGCAAAATTTGACATTTTATGACAAAAACTTGCTTTTACACAAAAGTTGCCATATTAAGTAAAAAAAAAGGAATCGCAAATTCTGGAAATTTGTCATTGTATGACAAAGTGTGATTATAGGACACAAAGTTGTAATTATATTAAATGACAAATCTGTTATTTTTATGAAAAATATGTGCTTTTTACAACAAGAATTTGCAATGTTGTAAAATCTATAACTTTACAGCAGAAATTCTTGATTTCAGAACAGAAATTTGAAATTAGATTAAACTCAATTTCATGAGCTGTAATTCTATATCAGAAGGTTGGGTTGATGAATGAATGAATGAATGAATGAATGAATGAATGAATGAATGCTTTATTTCAGTTTAAAAACAAAAATAAAATCATGTTTTTACAAAAGAATTTATCAAATAGCAACCGAAAAAGGAGTAGGCTGAAGCCCCAAGGCTTATTTTTGCCTATCCTATACCATCAAAGGATTAACTGAATAATTCACAATAAAACATCAGTACTAGTACATCATTACAAAACACATGATAACTTAAACAGAAAAATTGAATTCAAATCATTAAAAATGAATAAAAATCATTAAATTTCATTATAACTTTTGATAATACTAGATTTTAAAGTCTTCTTGAAGACTAACATAGAATTACACATTTTTATTTCATTGTTCAATCCATTCCATAATTTTACATTTGTTCCAAAGTCAGTATTTTACTGCAAAAAGTTGCAACATGAAGTTAAAAGTTGGGATTTTGCATTTATTTTACGTCAAAATGTTACTATTTTACAACCAAAACTCACAATCTTACAAAATGTGTAATTTTCCAACAAAATGTTTCTTTCCTCTGGAAATGTGAATGTTTTGAAACATTTCATGCTTTACATTCAAAGACACAACACACAGCCCTCAATGAGGTAAAAAGGAGCCCACGAGGAACGGTCACAGGCTTGAAGGCCGCTGGAAACATCTCTGCTCATGAGTCGACCGTGTGAGGTCACTGAAGATGAAAACAGGCCACAGCTGACCAACATCAAAACATGGCCCTAATGGTGAAGTACGGCGGAGGCAGCATCATGATTTGAGCCTGCTTCGCTGCCACCACCGCCCAAATAAATCCACCACATAACGGCTTCAGAGAAGAGAAAATCTGTTTATTGTGACTTGGATGAAAATCGGATCACATCTTATGGCAAGTGACTGCAGAAAGACCGGTAAATCCCGTAGGTTTAACTCACCTTTTCCTGCCACAGCAGACGTCACCTTGCTGAGCGTTTTCCCCGCCGTGTTGTGTTACTCCTGCGCCTGCCTCACACCTAAATGTCGCACTAATGCATTCTCATCTTTCCTTTTTTTTCTTCCAGTTTTACCTCCTCCTTGGCCTTTGTAAATTGAGGCAATCAGGGCCTGAAACGGCACAAACATCAGCCCCCATGAAGAGCCAAGAGTTCAGGCTCAACAAAAGGTGAGTCTGTAAACAACAAGGCTGAAAGGAAATGATTCAGAAGGTAAAGCTGAAACACGTCCAGTATCAATCTATGAGAAGATTGGTCTCCTGAGCATCCCAGAGGCCTGGAATTAATTCCATCAGCTATTTTTCAACCTGCCTTGTGTTAACACACTGATATTGCTCATATTCTCCATAAAAAAATCCTCCCATGCCTTCTACAAACTCTATTTTCATCGCTGGATAAGTGCAGCTGCCTGCAATTCAATTTTTTTTCTTTTTTCTTCCGCATCCATTCATTCATGTTCAATTCTTCATCTTGGCCTGCCAGAGTTCATTTTGTTCTGTGCTCATGGGTTGTTCTGCTACGGGTAACTTAATCGCTCCATCTTCTCCACGTGGATCTCTCTGGCTGTTTATCACCTCTCAGTCTGAGGTTTCAAGCCCAAACAACCCCAGATCGCCTCACTGCAGCCACCGATTATTCAAACATGCATTTATGGGTAAATTAAAGTAGAAATATACATGTCATGTTTCATTTGTGTTGGTTCCACAAGTCGAAGCTTGCTTGTGTTTTATTTTGAAAATCCACTGGATTCTGTACGTCGCGTGGCAGTGATGCGGTTTAGCTGCGGCTGGGCTGCAAAACAGCAGAGCAGAGCAGACAGTTGCATTCTGGGACACTTCTAAACCGCTCCATACGACTGGTGCGACTCATCTCTCAGACCAGAAGTCTGCGATTCGCAGCAGCTGGGATTTGCACGTTAGAGACAGGGTCAGAAGGTCCGCTACGCTGGACCAGCCAGCTGAGGTGGGTCATCTGGTTGGGGTGGCTCCTGGACGCCTCTCTGAGAAAGTGCTTCTGGCTCGTTGAAGCGAGACGAGGCCCTGGTTTCTGGCCTCCGCAATCTCTGAGGGACGTTTCCAACACCTTGTTGAATCTATGAATACTAAGAATCAAGGCAGATCTGAAGGGAAGGGGGTCCAAACTGGTACCGGCAAGGTGGGCCTGACAACCGGGCCGGTGGGTGTTGGGTTAGGGTTAGGGTGAGATAATCTTCACTCAATGTGAGCTCACATGCTGGAGTCTGTGGCCCACAGTGGAGCAGCTTCCAGTATGCTCACAGTACAGTGATCCCTTGCCAATTCGCGGTTTAAGTTCCGCAGTTTTAGTTATTTGCGGATTATTCAAAAATATATAATATAATTTTTAAAAAAAATTTAAATTGCGGAAACATCACAGGATGTTGTGCGCGTTCTCTCACAGTGAAGAAATGTTGTGAGCCAGCCTGGCCCCTTTAAGAAGGTGGCCTTATGGGTAATGATGTGGCCTTATGGAACTGCAGAAGAAAATGGGGTTAGATGAAAAGTGTAGTGAGCATAAACAGCAGCCCAGCGTGTATAGATTTACATTCTCTGTTAACCGACAGGAGCCCAACAATACAACCTGTGTGATGTTACAAGTTCCTGCAGTGCCAGAATAAAGTGGTCGTTCCATGCAGAGAAAACCAGACTTTTTGTTTTGTCGTTGTTAGCGTGTTAGCCGCTAATTACGAGCCAAAAATAGCACAATAACAGCGGTTTCTTTACTACAGTTCAGAGACCAGAGGCTGTGAAGGTAACAGAAAGACCACAGTTGAGTCTTAGTCTTGTTTCACTGCAGTGTCTCGCTACTTTTTTGGGGTTTTTAAACATATTTTAAACACATTATTGAGTATCGGGGGGCTCCGGCTCCAATTCGCAGATTTTGTTTTACGCGGGGGGGCGCCGGTCCCCATTAACCGTGAAAAATGAGGGATCACTGTAATGGATTTGCTCACAACACAGGGGATTTCTTATGTGATTCCTTTTCATCCTTTCTGAAAGGACGGCGGGCACTTCTCTGTCCCTGGAGGGTGGACACTGTAACGTTGAGGGCTCTTGACCTCGCTGGGCTCGGTTGTGATCATCGGTCCTCTCTTCTGTTTTTTTCAAGGACGCTGCAAGAAACTGGAGTATTTAGGTTTAGGATTCAACGTCGCTGCACATTGAGGATTTCATGAATTGCACTTTAAAAAAAAAAAAAGTGGTGACCTCAAGGAAATCATCCAGCACACAGAGAAGGTGGATAAAAGAGCTCCACTGTAATCTGAATGTTTTCCTATCAGCTTTGATTTGAAAGGCAGTATGAAACATCAAGGTTTCAGAGTATATGTTCACTTAAGGAACAAGAGGAGTTTCTTTGCTTGGGAGAGAATAATACATGAAAGAGAAACAGGGTGAATGTCTGTTCAGCAGTTCAGGGTGATGCCATTTGATAAAAACAGGTACGAACAAAGGCTGAAAGATTAATGGAAAAAATAACCTTATGCAGCAGCACAATGATTCTCCAAGTGCTTTTTTAATATCCTCTCATTTATCTCAGTTGTATTTTTTTTTTTTTTTTTAGATTAAACAAGTGACCTGGCCTTAATTGTGAGGAGTGATTGTGTTTTTAGAGCTGGTATAAAAACATGATTGCTCACATTTATTTAAAAAAAAAAAAAAAAGCTCGCAGAAAACCATGAAGGACTTCTGTTTGACATTCCTTACTCCTACTCTGTTTACAAAGCAATGGGTGTGTGTTTGTCAGGTGTGTTTGTCAGGAGCAGGCCTCACACACACACACACTTACACTGACTGTCTGGGAACTAGACGGATGCCCATTGCACTTCACAAAGTGGCACTTCCTTCCTCTACACACTCCCGACTATGCATTGAACTGCTGCCTGGCAACAATTGGGAGGCGACCCAACTGTTTTTATTGTGTTTGTGTCAAACATCACATTCCAACTTCCTGGCTGAATCCAAGTCGTCACTTGTCCCATAAACTGTATAGGAAGAACCGGACAAACCCCCTGTGATGTCACCCATAGGCTTCTGAAGATCTTTTTATTTTCTCATACTGCCGGTTGGAATACGCCCACCTCGTGTCAATCACAGTTAGTTGTTTTTAGTCTGAGTATGCTCATCTACAGGGGCGCCGCTAGGGATTTTGGGCCCCATGAAAAGAATCTTTACCGGGCCCCCCAACACAGCGGCGAAATTTGTTGATGCTATTTTTGATCATCATTAGGGGCCTCTCTGGGCCCCCCTCAATCATGGGCCCCTATAATCCGTATCCTTTACCCCCCCTTTTCGGCGCCCCAGCTCATCTATGATGCTAGTTAGTGCTACTTTATATTCATCCTGATCAAATCTGTTCAGACATCAAGTGTTGCTTCTGAAGCAACATCTGAAAATGAGTGCTGCCAGAGCTGGAACGAGGAGCAGCTCCAGGTCAGGGGGTGAGGATGCTTGCAGTTACGTGAGGGGCGCAGCCACGAAGCTCTGAAGACTTAAGGTCCCGCGGATCTCTGCTATTGTTTGCTCCGTCTTCAGATGTCGTCGGTTAGTCAACTTGGAAGAGTCCTGAAACGATCCCAGGCGAAAGTCGACAGGAGGAGACATCTGCTGCAAGATGAAGAAGCCGGTGACCTCGATTTATTTTTATATAATACAGTTGCCGTGGATGGGAAATGTAGCTATGGAGATCAAAACTGTGGTCAGTCTACAGTGTTTCCTAGGTTCAATTATGATCACTTCTGAACTGTAAATGAGGACTTAATGGAGCACTGTTTCAAAGATAATATGGCTCCTTGTGTTGTTAACTGGATTAAAAGGGCCGCTGCAAGCACTTCTCAGTTGGCCTTGAAGGGTTCGGAGATGAACCCAGTGAGTGACATCACAGAGGGTTTGTCCAGTTCTTCTTATACACCCTCTGGTTTGTGTGTGCGTTTGTGAGTATGTGTGTGTTTGAACAGACGACTTCAGTGTGGTGCGACAATCACAATTAGCGCAAGTGATCCTTAATGACAGACTCTGGACCTCCATAATTTGTCCCCGTCTGCGTTATTGTCCAGAGTGGGTTGTGTCTGGCTAACGTGCACGTGGGTGTGCACCATGCCACCACGTCTGAATTCAACTGCGCCATTGTTAGGAAATGCCACGCCACATTATTGGGTTGTCTTGGTGATTGTGTGGCTCCATTCCCAGACTGGACCCAGCTAGGGATCCAAATGAAAGGAAAACTTTAGAATGATGGGACAGGATGACACCATTTCTATCCAGAGCTAAGATTAATCAACAGAGATGCTCTCTCAAGTAATTTTTATGCAAGTCTTAGCCTTATGTCTCTCTTGTTCTTTTTTTTTAAGTTGACATTCATTTATCAATATTAACCACTATTATTTTTAGCGCTTAAAAAATTTCTTTTATTCAAAGATCTTTTCCAATATAACATTGTATTTCATTCAGGATCTTTTTTTTTGGCTGCTGTTGGGCCTGCTAGAAAAATGTGTTTCTGTTTTTGTAATATATCTTAACACTGACAGGCCATTTGGGGGAAAAACAACAGGCATTATAAAAAGAACTGGACAAACCTCTGGTGACATCACTGGCAGGTTCTATTCATTTCTGATGTCATCAAGTACTACTTGAAAGTACTTGAAACAAGTACTATTAAAGTTAAAATGAGGACTGTTCTAGCACCAGGGGAACCCTAGATGGGCCGATGCTACGTCACCTCTGGTTCACACGCCCCTTCACTCAGAAGGGATGGGCCGAACTGAACTGTGGGTTCTGTGCATTGCAGTGGCAGCGTAGCTTCTGTCAAAAGTTGGGGAGATTTCAAACTTTTCGTGCTTTAACGCCAGCATCGGCCAATCAAGTGCTGGTTCTAGCCAAATCATCTTCTTTGCGTAAGAACTGTTCCTGCCTGGAGGGTGGCTCTGCTGGAGGAGTCAGGACCCAGCTCTGACAAAGCCCCAGGCAAGCCCTACGCCACTGCAAGGCTGCAGCTAGCCTGGTTAGCCTCGACTGGCTGACATTTGTCCCATCCCAGGCCTACCTTTTTAATTGCCTATCTTTTTTTGTGAGGTTCAGCACATTGACATTCTTTCCTGTTTTCTCCTTAGCCCAGCGCTAAATTAGTGCCATCCGGATCAGCAGGCGTTGCTGTTGTCACTTTTAAAAACGGAGGTTTACTTATCTCACAAAAGCCCCAAGTGCTGTGGTAACAACCAGCTTCGACTGGTGCTGCCACCCAGTGGACACCTTGGGGGATCGGGCCAGTTGTGGTCAGCTGATCTGCAAGCCGAGTGGCAGCGAGTCCCAGCAGACCGTGACGAGATCTCGTTTTAGCTCTGGCAGCACTCGTTTCAGATGCCGGTGGTCAAATTGGAAGGGTACCGAAATCATCAGGGTGAAAATCATTCTACCGAAGGATCCAGGTGTTGCAAGAGGTTGAAGCCGATGAGTTAATGACAGTCCAGCTGGTGTCCTTGTATTAGCCCTGGCCAGCAGCCTTCAAAGGTGAGCAAAGATAGCTCCCTGAGGTTGTTTTGCTAAGCTGTACCCTCGAGCACTTCTAGTCCAACCAGAGCTGGTTGCGGTGGTCTCTTTGTACAGCTGGCAGCACAATGGGCCACATTATCTTTAAAAGAAGACAATCATGCCTTGGTAACTCTTTATTCACAGTTCAGAAGTCAAGTCAAGACAGCGCTAAGTGCTAAAGTGATGACAGGTATCCGTGAACCGTAGCCACCCACTGATCAAAAGACCATACCCTTAATTATGCATAAATTTGTTTCTTTATAAAGTTTCAACTGATGGAGTACCAAAAAAACACAAAAAAAAAATGTCAAAATAAAAGTCTAAAAAGGAAAAAAAAAATCAAAATCTACCAAAACTATTTTTGTACCAGGCTATTTATGTTGATTTCTGCTGTAATGTTACATTTTACCGTGGAGGTGGGCGGAGATGTGACTCCCTTCTGGAGCCAGCACCTAGTGGTCAGTAGAGGAATTGCACTTATTTTGAAAGTTGTCATCTTGGCACCTTTTTTATCACTCTTCATCTCCAGTTGCTGATGGTTACCAACGGTAACCGGTTACATGAACAGCAGTTTGGAGGACAGCCTTAAACTGCCATGTTTTTCCATTCATCCACTTTCCAAGCCGTATCAACTTTCAAGAATCATCATCTTCCCATCGAGTTCATCTTCAGGAGGTCTGCTGTTGTGCTCGTCCAGGCAGGCAGGGCCAGGTGGCATTTTAGGGAACGCTTTATCCATGTAGAACAAGAGTCACACGAACACATTTATGGCACGGGAAGTCTTTGACATCATGCTGTTGCTCTCCCGATGAGACTCAACGTGCCACGTGAACTTTCAAGTCACTTTGCAGCAATGCAAAAAAAAAAGAAAAGCAATAAAAAGGCTTAAAAGAAAGAAAAAAAAACACAGATAATTAAAGCTGAGCTGTGAAAATACTGCACATTTTGAAGCTTCTCCTAAAATAGGACTGAGGCAATGGAGCAGAGAAAGCAGATCACGTTGGCCTTTTTAAGAATATAAAACAGAGAGGAAAAGAGATGGCATCCTTTGATAATAAACAGCAAGTTTATGCTAAAAAGATGAGGCTCCCTACCCCCTCCTCTCCCACAGCCTTGTATCTATGCTTTCTGCTAACACACACTCACTCCTCCCTCAGCCTATATAATCAGACAGCAGCTGAGCTGACCCCCTCTACCCTGCATTCCCCTAAACATACAAAAGCTGTGTTTGCAACTTGAAAAGACACGCTGGATGTTTCTGCTGGTGTCTTCGTGAAGCTCAGGTCAGAAGAGAGGGGCTCGTTTTCCACTGACAGCGGAGGGCTACATGGGCAGAAAGCTCTGCAATGTAGAGAGAAAAGGCTGAGCGGAGCAGAGTGCTGCTGCTTCCCATCCCCCACGTTCACATAGCAAAGTTCTGCTGCTTTTGCAAGCGCCGATGCTGCCTTCACGGGCGCTGGCGGAGGCTCGTGAATTCCCAGCGTCGCAGCATTCGAGTGCTCTCTGACTGGAAGCGACAATCGGCAGGAGTCGATTCCGCGTGAAGCAGGCTGGCCTTTGTAGAGATCAGATCAACTACATTTACACAAAATGTGGGATATTTAGCCATTAAGTAGCATGCTGTCCTTTTCATATGAAACAAACACAGACAACTGTGTTACTTTTACATTCACTCTGATCAAATCTGTCCAGATGTTGTCATTTCGCGAGTCGAAGCAGCGTCTGAAAATGGCGCTGCCAGAGCTGAAACGTGGAGCTTCGCTGGGGCCAGGCCGCTCACGGTCGCCTACCGGCGTCGGAAGTGAGTGACTGCGGGCTCCAACGGGTTTCCGCCACTTCTCGTTTCGGCTCTGGCAGCGCTCTTCTCAGACATTGTTGATTTGTGGTCCAGTAAAATGAGTAGCCTGTCGAGCTCTTTACCGGATGTGGTCACATCTGCAAAAAAAAGCCCCAAATGCAACGTGTTACTGGTTGCTGTCACCTAGTGGATACAAATGGCTGCACTCTTACGGTACTCGGGCAGACTTTATCGCAGCTGTGCAGCTGGAGCTAGCTGATGAAAACGTGCGAGGGCGCAGGACAGTGTCAAAGCACGCGGGTGATTCGTGTAGCGGGTTGGAAGGCGTTCCGTTGGTTGTTAGGGTTAGGGGTTAGGGTTAGGGTTGGAGCTAGCTGATGAAAACGTGCAAGGCCGCAGGACTGGGTCAAAGCACGCAGGTGATTCGTGTAGCGAGGTGGAAGGTGTTTTGTTAGTTGTTAGAGTTAAGGGTTAGGGTTAGGGTTAGGGTTAAGTGTTAGGGTTGGAGCTAGCTGATGAAAACGTGCGAGGCCGCAGGACTGGGTCAAAGCACGCAGGTGATTCGTGTAGCGAGGTGGAAGGTGTTTTGTTAGTTGTTAGAGTTAAGGGTTAGGGTTAAGTGTTAGGGTTGGAGCTAGCTGATGAAAACGTGCGAGGGTGCAGGACTGGGTCAAAGCACGCAGGTGATTCGTGTAGCGAGGTGGAAGGTGTTTTGTTGGTTGTTAGGGGTTAGGGTTAGGGTTAGAGCTAGCTGATGAAAACGCGCAAGGCCGCAGGACTGGGTCAAAGCACGCAGGTGATTCGTGTAGCGAGGTGGAAGGCGTTTCGTTGGTTGTTTATGGTAGAACAAAGGTACGGGCTAGGGTTAGGGTTAGGGTTAGGGTAGCTTAAATACGCTATTGGTTCAACGCTGAGCCTGGCTTTATTTTTATTGCGCCAGTTCACAACAACCTCCCGCAGGCTGAATACAGTGATCCCTTCCCAATTTGTGCTTTAAGTTCAGCGGTTTTAGTTATTTGCGGATTTTTCAGAAATATATAATATAATAAAATATCAAGAAAAAATTGCGAAAATTCCGCAAAAATCCACCCCACAGCAGACGAGAGGCCGCAGCTGCCAGCGAAACGTCAAACGATGACTCACAGCCTCCTGTAAGCAACACGAGAAACGCAGACGGCGTTGCAAAAAATGTTGCAACAGAAAGACCACAGTTGAGCCTTTGTCTTGTTTGCTGCAGTGCCTCGCTACTTTTTGGCGGTTTTTAAACATATTTTAAACACATTATTTAGTCTCGGGGAGCTCCGGCTCCAGTTTGCAGATTTTTTATTTTCGCGGGGGGGCACTGGTCCCCATTAACCGCGAAAAATAAGGGATCACTGTACCAGTGAATATTACGTGTATGGGGGCAGAAATCGAATTCTTCCAGGGCTTTGCAGACCTGCAACTTTCTGGACTGTGGCTTTCTTCAATACTTGTACTGATCATTTTCCCCGCTGAACTGGTGGGAGTGTCGCCTCAAATTTCTTGTGAGGTCCAGCACATAGATTTTCTTAGGGTTGGGCATCGTTTGGATTTTAACAATTCTGATTCTGATTCCGATCCTCTGTTTCGATTCCTGTTCAAAACGATTCTCGATTCAGATTCTTTGATATGTAGGTCAACGGATCGCAACTTATCTAACAGTAGAATTTTTTCATTAAAAAAAACTGTGACACATTTACACAGGCAACAGGCCATTTTTATTCTTACACATGCTTGCATGCACATATGCATACACAGAATTCACTTACAGCCTAAATGTTAAACAACTTACAGTTGGCAGTTGGCCTCCAAAAAGCATTTTGCCCAACAAAAAACGAAATCAACAGTTTTTGTTTAGGAAGATGACCACATCTGCTCTTTCAGAAACATACAGATAACCGCCAGGAAGATGCTAGCCGATAGCCAATGGCAGAGCAGCTACAAGTATGTTTACATTCGGTAAACTCTGGGAGCTGCGAGTACCAGCGCATACTGTGTTTTTGCCTTTCGTATCCTGAAATTTCTTTCGTAACTAGAGGCACTATTTTCCCGTTGATGCGTTTCGTAACCTGAAAACTTTGTATGTAGAAAAGTTTATAAGTAGAGGTACCACTGAATATGAGAAGGCAAGAGTTTCTGGATGAAGACGGACTCTGTTGCAGTCGAAGAAGCGACGGGAGCGGGGGGCAACGCTCCCGTAAATAGGGTACACTCGTTTATTTATTAGTCGTGCCCCTTCCTTTGGCAGTAAAACGCTTCCCGCAGATGTTGCGCTGCGCCAGGTAGCCATCATTTCCCGGACTGAAATGCAGCCAAACTTGAGAGCGCCGTCTCTTGGGATCCATGTTGTGGCGAGTGAAGTCCCGTCGGGAACGGACGTGACGTCGACACTGGCGTGGAGTTGACTACGCTGGGCGGGGTAACATCAACAAACTAGTGTAGTAAAACAAAACAAAACAAAACAAAAAAATTAGCGCGGACATTTAGGAAAAAAGGAATCAAAATTCAAAAATCTTCGAAACGATTCCAGAACCGGACGTTAGGAACCGATTCCTACTTGGAATCGTTTTTCGGTGCCCAACCCTAGATTTTCTCACCTGTTTCGTCCTCGCCTTCGGACTAAATTGGCGTGTTCCCAAATCAGTGGGAGTTTTGAATGGTCGCGTTCAAAACCAGAAGTGTACGTGTCTTCCAAAAGCCCCAAGTGCAGCGGTGATGACCAGTTTCGACTGGTGCCGCCGTCTGGGGGATGACACTTTCACAAAACTGTTCACAAAAGCACCCTGTTAAAGAAATCCAGCAGACTGCAGCACATCTTCACTTCTGTTCAATCCCTTATCCTGAGTAAGCATGAGGTCAGAGTACGGCCGGGTGATATGACCTCATATCAATACTATGACTAATTGATCATTTTAATTTGATTACGATTAATGGGCGATTATTTTAGTCATGTTGCATTTCTTTGCCCTCGAGGCACTCAACAATTAAAACTGTGGTGTCATTCAAATGACCGAGAGAGGAGAGATAACTGAAGGACCTGCCTCCCATTCTGCTGTCAGAAACTAGTGGCCTGTGGTTTCAGAGACAAGAGCTTGAGTTTATCCTTTTTCTACAGCTGCTGTGCATAATCTTTGCACTTTGGCGAATTCACAAAACCGCTCTCACAGCCTCTCTGAACTTAAGTAACCATATGCAAGATACTTCATATTCTTATTTAATGTACTCTGTTAGAACCATCCGTGTTTGAGTCAGGAGGGGGGTTAGAAAATGCCGACTGCACCTGAAGGCAGCACAAGGGCTGCTGCTGCTCAGAGAGAAGAGAGGGGGTGGAGGGAGCGTGGTGAAGAACTGTGCAGCGTCTGTTCCTATTAACTGAATAGCTCGACTTCGCCACTTCTCTTCTCATATGTGCTTGTGTGAATTTTGAATCAACAAATAAAAATGTGATGCCTTCAATTTCAGCAGCGTTCACTCTCTTCACTTTTATCCACCGGCGGCACGGTTTCTCTTTTTCTGTCTTCACTTCCTGCTCTGTGAGCGGCTCGGTCCATCCCCCATCCTTCTTCCTTTTTTTTTTATCCTCTCTCCCGCTCACACTCACACATGCACCCATGCACGCACACACACACTGCACAGGTTGTAATTTCATGCTTTCCTCCACTTTCCTGCGCTGTGCTCGCTCCTCTCATTTGCAGTTGCAGACACATGGAGGCAGTAATTTCCACCCATTAGCCCACTCTCAAAAAAGATGACACTGTAACCTATTTTGTTCCACTCGTCACCACCTAACAAGATAAGACGGCAAGAATAACAGAAGTGCATGAGCAAATGCGCCCCAGAGCTGCACACGGCTTGTGCACAGAGGTTTTGCTGCAGTCAGGAGAAGCTTTAAAGGCGGAATAGCACCAAGTAGGATGTTTCAGTCTTGTATGTGAAGGTCTGTGACTAATTATCAATTAAACTAGATATTTACATCGATGGAAGACTTGAATATGGCTCCTTCCAAGGAGACAAAAAGGCTTTCCTTGATCCACTTTATATCCTAGTGAACACTTCTAAACTATTATAGACAGTTGATATTAACTGTGTGGACCAGTCTACATGGATCATGTTGTCACTGCCATTTTTAAAAATAATAATAATTAAAAAAAATGTAAAAAAAGATGGGCTGCTAGAAGAGATCTGGTTTGGTGGAACTGGGATTCCAGCTCTGCTTAATGCAGACGATGCGGCCCTGTTGGTTTCATCAAGGCACAATCTTCATCTTTCTCAGGAGTAGTTCACAGATGAGCGTGAGGCGGCGGAGATGAGAATCAGCACCTCCTGAGACCACGGTTCTCAGTCGGGTAAAGAGTGGACGGCCTTTGGGGTGAGGTGGTGGAAAAGTTTACGTATATCAGGGTCTTGGTCATGAGTGAGGGAAGGATGGAGCAGGAGATCGACAGGCAGAGCGGCTCGTCATCTGCAGTAATGTGCACTCTGTGCCAGTCTGTTATTCCTCGTGAACTGTGGGTAGTGACCAAAAGAATGAGATCACAAGTACTATGGACTGGAGTTTCCTCCGCAGGGCGGATGGACTGTCTCTTGGACATTGGGTGACATGTTTTGCTGTTTGGGAGGATGGGTAGATTCGGAGGTTGTGCCCAGAGTTGAGGTGACTTGAGCATCTTAGGGTGCTTTCATACCTGTCCCGTTTGGAGCAGTTGTTCCGAAACAGGGAGCGTTTCCCCCTAAAGATCGGTTCGTTTGGTATATGTGAACACAGCAATCGCGCTTGGATGCGGAACAAAACAAGCGAGCCGAGATCGCCTAGGAGAGGTGGTCTCGGCTCGCTTCCATTCGAGACCTGGAGCGGTTCGTTTGCAGTGAGAACATAATCGACACAGCAACCGACACAACTCACTCATAACTGTGGTTCAACCTCCAAGAGGGGGGGGGGGGGGGGGGGGGTAAGGAAGAGAGAGGAAGACAGGAAACTCCTTCCGCGTTCATTTCTGACCAATGAGAGAACAGTTGGTTCGCACATGGCATTTGTTAACAGCTTTGAACCGCTACAGACGGTTGCCTTGTGAACACAAACACCCCAAACAAAAAACGAAACAACTGTATTGATTTAGCCCCTGAATCAGAACAAAACAAACAGCCACAGGTCTGAAAGCACCCTTAAAGTCCTCACAGTTCCGTATCATCTCAACAGAGTGTTTGTCTCGCTGATGCAGGCTGACTCGTGGTTCCTGCAGTTTCAGTTGAATGGGAGGTGGAGCCTTCAGTTGTCAGGCTCTGCTCTTGGGGAACCAGCCCCCAGTTGGTGTTCGTGAAGTGGACAACCTCTCTCCCTCTAACACTGGCCTCAAAACCTTTCTTTCTGATGAAGCTTGTAATCAGGGATGACTAACTACTGGTATGCGGGTTGTCGCAAGAGACAATTAGCATTAGTGTCAGACTTCAGTTACTTTGGCTGGTGTTTGCTGATGAAAAAAAAGAATTCAATAAAAATAATTCTTGAAATTTCACTGAAATTTTAATGTACCAAAGCCGCTTGTTGATTTAAAGAGTACCCAGGATAACGTATTGGCACAGATGCTTTTGTCATAGTTTGAAATCCGCCTGTAATTTACAACATTTAGAGTGAGTAAATGACCTCAGACACAATAATAATTGACAATAAAATTCTACTGTAATAACTATATATATATATATATATACATATATATATATATATATATATTAGGGCAGGGCAAGTTAACGTGTTATTATCGCGTTAACGCATTAAATTATTAACGCTGACATTTATTTTATCGTGAGTTAACGCATGTTGCTCACATGCTTTTGTTTTGAAAAGTCTGTTACTGGCTGCTGCGGAACCGGAAGAGAATTGGCAGGTAAACAAGGAAAAGCTAAAACAGACATGGAGAACGGTAAAAATCCATGAACTTTACAGTTCAGGTAGCAACTCAGGCAGCAATATTAACAATTCTGTCAAAAAAATTAAATTCTGGACTGCAACAAAACTTTCGCGTCATTCCTCCATGTTACATCAGATCTGCTCCATGTGTTCACTGTCGGGCTGTTCTTTTACTGGTTACTTCAGTGCGGCTCCATCTAGTGGCACAGATGTGTAATGACAACAGAAAGTCCAGTCCTCCATTATAAAACAAATTCAGTTCTGTGGCCCGTTTTTTTAATTTCGTATTTTTGATCCGAGTCTAAAATTGAAATATTAAAAAAAAAAAACAGGCCTTTTTTTTTCTTTTTTTGTGTTAGATTAAAGAACAAAAAAACGTAATAAAATGTCACTTTTTAATTTTTAATATTTTTGATTGACAGTGAAAATGGAAAGAATGAATGATACACAGATTGGTAAAGTGACTGAACTTTAACATGGACATTTTCATTTTAAAGTTCTCCCAGACGGAGGATTTGACAGAAACAAGGTCATTTGTAACAACTGACAAGTTGAACTCCCCGTTAAAAGTTTCTGCTGTTACCTCAGAAATTACCTGTTTTTTTTTTTTTAAAACAGGATGGCATTAATGCCCTGGCAGTGGCAATGAGCTTTATTTTATTTTACATTTTTTTCAGATGAGATTTACACTAAATATGTGTTACTGACAAGTGCTGAAGTTAAAAGTGTTTGAACAACAAATGTTATGGCACACACACACACACACACACACATATATATATATATATATATATATATATATATATATATATATATATATACAGTCATGGAAAAAATTATTAGACCACCCTTGTTTTCTTCAGTTTCTTGTTCATTTTAATGCCTGGTACAACTAAAGGTACATTTGTTTGGACAAACATAACGATAACCACAAAGATTGCTCATAAGAGTTTTATTTAAGAGCTGATATCTTACCATTTTCCATGGTTTTTCTTGATTATAACCTAAATCACTTAAGTTTTTACATCAATAGCTATGACGTTGTACTGCCAAAAACACTGCTTTTATGCATAGTGTTTTCTTTTCTGTCTGTTTTAGTCACATGATGACGTTTAGTGGTACCAGGTATTAAAATGAACAAGAAAGTGAAGAAAATAATTTATATATATATATATATATATATATATATATATATATATATATATATATATATGTATATATATAATTGTTGTTTTTGTTTTATACTGAGGAAGGTCTATTAAAATTGAAATCAGATGGGTTTTTTGTTTGGGGGGGGGGGGGGGGGGGGGTGAAACTTCTCCATCCTCCCGTTATCTTACAACACAACCCCCATACCGCCGGCTGAATCGTGCCCAGGGCCACAGGGCCCCTCCAGGAGCCAACACCGGCCCTGCTCACTGCCACAGCGCCGATCCAGGTCCACTTTTCTCTGCAGACTCCGGTCCGGGTTTCGGGTTTCTCCCGCCAGGTCGGTAAGATGGCTGTGTCTCGCGGATCCTCGTGCTGGTCTGGTTGATTTCTTGCTCGCGCTCTCGTTCTGTAACAGAAGCCCCCCCTTCCCCTCCCTCCCCTCCAACATACATGCATACATACACACACACATATACACACACACCGGACAGTGTCGGTGAAATTCATTTCCCTGGCTCCGTATTTATACATCCACTATTTCCCAAACTTTCCCCTTCCTCCCCGCTTTAACTTTTACTGGAGTCGCGGTGGATTTACCGGATACTGGTCCGGGCGAAAGGGGGGACCAAGGACCGGGGGGGGGGGAATGAACCGGGACGGCGGGTACGTTGTCGTTACAAATGTTATTGCATTTATCCTCAATGGTTGTTCGGAGTTTCATCTGGACTGAGTCGCCGTGCTGAGAGAGAGCGAGGCAGCGAAATAGTGGAGGAGAGAGACGCGGGGAGATCATGGCCGCTCAGGTCGCCAGCGTCGCCGCTCTCAACAGCAGCCCGCCGTCCGAGCTCAAGAAGCCGGACCGGGACGCGCAGGAGGAGCCGGCACCGGGGGAGAAGCAGCACGAGAACAAGGAAGCGGGACCTGACGGTGGATCTCCGGGCCAGAAGGAGCTGCAGGACGGGGCCGACGCCGGGAATGCTGGGGCCGGAGGAGGAGGAGCAGGAGCGGATCCCGACATGAAGAACGGGAATTTACCCCGGGATAATATCAGCCAGAACGATACGGGCGGAACCGACGGGAACAGCCACCCGGGCATGGGCCACCACCACCACCACCACCCGGGGCCCTTCCCTCCGCCTCCGTACGGCTACCAGCCGTACAGCCGGGTCCCTTTTCATCAACATGGCGGACAACAAAGCCCTGGCATGGCAGCTGCAGCGGGGCCGGGTATGATGGACCCTTACCCCGCTAACTCCCACGAACACGGCTACCACAACAGCTACAACAACTACAGCCCGTTCCAGAGCAGGACTTCCTTCCAGGGCCAGGGCTATGGGGCCATGAATTCCCCCCGCAACAACCAGCCTCCGGCGGCCGGGGGGCAGCCAGGCAAGCAGCAGCCAGCGGGAGGAACCACAGCCATGGCTGCCTCTTACAACAACCAGAGATATAACATGGGAAACCAGCAGCCCACGTCAACGCCGACCTTAAACCAGCTCCTGACATCCCCAAGCTCCGCCAGGAACTACCCCAACTACACCCAAGGAGACTTCAACAGTCAGGAAGGGGCCAACAAGGGACAAGGGGACATGGGTAGTAGTCAGTATGGTGGGGTCCATCCGGGTTGGCAACAAAGGACCCACCACCCGCCTCCCATGAGCCCGGGAAACACTGGACAACCTCCAAACAGAAATCAGGTAAACTTCACTTCAGCTGACACACTTTTGGGGCCGAGTTGAAGCCACTAGGAGGCTGAGCAGAGGCTCCGTGGAGCTGCATGTTGCCATTGGACCAGCCATTGTCTATGCAGCAAGAGCTCTAAAATGGCTGCCTGTCTCCTTTCTCTCAATACCAGCCCTGCCACAGGGTTTAGACACAGAAACAGGCCCCACAGACGGTAAGAAACAACTTTCAGGGCCGGGGATGCAAGTGCTCGGCACACAGGGCAGGAGTTTGGCTAAGTAGAGCAAAGAGTTAGTGAGGACAAACTGTGTGTGTGTGTGTGTGTGTGTGTGGAGGTGATGTTTCTTTGCAGTGCTCCTCCAGCCTCATTGTAGACATCAGTGCTGTTACCACTGCTGTTTCTGGGAAATGCTCTTGTTTTGTTTCTTTTCTTGATGCCAAGCTGCAGGTCGGTGGCTGTCAGGGCGAGCAAACAAGATGCAAAACGACAGCCGTTAAGTGACATTTGCATAATCATCAGCTTAAAAAACAAACAATTAAAAACCCAGCATCCGTCTGAAAGATGCTCCACAGAGCCAAGGGCTGCTGCAGCGAGTCCGTCTGCAGGGGTGTTTGCTGGGATATCAGGAGTGTGATCAGGGCTGCTAATGATTGACACTCTTTCATTCATTCTGACTCCATCCTCTCTCCTTTCGCCTGTTTTTTTGCATGTTTTCTTTGCTGCTCTGCGTCCATGTGCCGCCTTGTAAACACGGCCTCGCTGGCTGCAGTTGGCAAAGTGCAGATTGCCTTTTGCTTTGGGATTTGAATTATGGAGGTAAAATCCTGCTGTCAGAGCCAGGAGACAGTTGGTCTTAGGTTGACATGCGAGCTGAGATCTGATTGGCTCCCTGCTCCTCTGCTCTTGGCCATTTATAATTGCTTCTAATGGAAGGCTGCAGAAAAACAGCCCCCTCTGCCCACTTCTGTGTTCCTCCACCGCGCCAAGACGACACAGTCTCAGCATCTTATTGGCATTTTTCTTTTGTTAAATTTTAGTTATTTTGATCACTATTTTATGCAGAGATGTAGAATAAATATATCTCATTATTTCTGTTGAAATACATGTGAAGGTGCTCTTGTTCAATCGGAAATTTTCTGCAGAAACAATGCATCTAATCTGAGTAAAAGCCCGTTCTTTTAGTTGTTTTTGTTGAAAGCATTTTGCAAGCACAGTTTGCTCACTTCCTCCCACTGCAGTAATTTGCATGCTGACTGTACTGATGTGGATCCAGCTCAGTTTTTGTTTGATTGAATCCCACATATTCTAAGTCGTCGGCCTCAAACACACACTTGAAACACTTGAAATGCATGCCAATCAGACTCGAAGTGTTTCATTTATTTCTGTTTCTGTCTTTGCTGTCGGGTAGCGAGCAGCTCCTTCCAAGTTGACTGACTAGTACAGCAGATAGGGTAGGTGTGGTCCCCCCCACCACTGTACAACCGTGCTTTCCACCGTTTCCAGTTTGGGACTGGGTGGGAAGGAGGCTCGCATGCCCAAATGTCTCTTGGCCACGTGAGAGCTGCTGCAGTTGTGTTTACAAGCAGCCAAGGTGTCAGCCAAGTGTCACTGCCTTTTTTTTTTCCCCTCTCCTGATGGTTTACAGTGGCCTAATTTACTTTCATTGGCAGCGTTTCCATGTCAACAGAGCTTACCTGCATGTCTCTTCTCAGAGATAACAAGCACACGTGAAGCAGTGTTAGTCCGTGTTTACAAAAAAAGAAAGAAGTAGTCCCCTGCACTTTAGAATTTCAATGGATGAAGAAATGGAAGTTCCCCATCATATTGTTCAGTGGTGACAAACCCTTTCATCTGGAGAAGTTATGCCGCCACTTGTTGCATTTAGCTGTAAGATGACAGCTTTTCTCACACTCTTGACTACCACTTTTCTGACTGCAGGCCAGATTGCAGACACTTTCAGCTGAGTAATGCACTTAAGCGCTCGTGTCTGAATGAGCTCACGCCTCACAATATTTTAGACCAGGTGCCCAAGTATTTTGTGGCTTGACATTAGTGGCAGTAAGCAGTCTTGGCGGGACTCCTGAGTGAAGGAGGAGAGCCCCCCCCCCCAAGAGATACTCACGGACGCGTTGCCTTCGGATATCAGACGAGTCCTAAAGGACTTCCTGCTTGAGCGACAGCCAATGAGAGGTGACCGGTCACTAGGGCTGGGCGATTTTATCGATTCGGCAATATATATCGATATTTTATTTCCCAGAGAGTATCGATATTTCAGCCGCGGGTATCGATATTCTAAGATCCCTTCAAAACCCCCGTGTCTCGCACGGGTGCTCTTCCTGCAAAGTGCCATTTAGTCCTCCAGCCGCTAGTGTCGCTGTAGAGCGTTTCTAACAGGGTATCCAGAAGCAGCTTCTTACTCTTCTGGCTACAGCTGAGCCAGTCAGGAGGATGGCGGCGTGTATAAACGCAGCGCCTGCGTGCTTAAAAGCAGATGTGTGGGAGCACTTCGGGTTGAAAAAGAAAAAGGAAAGCGAAGATTTAGACAAAAGTATGGCGGTTTACAAGCTGTGTCACTCAAACGTAAAGTACTCTGGAAATACCACCAACCCGCGAGGTGAGCCCACCTGAAACGTCACCACCCGGACAAGGTAATTCTAACTGAGAGCGAGCCAAACTATATTTGTCAGGATTTGAGACCGTATTCAGTGGTGGAAAACGCCGGCTTTAAGGGCTGTGTTTACTCTCGCGGCAACGTGTCGCAGTTATCTTGTCCCCGGTATGCCGCAGTTATTTTTGATATATGTTAATGTTGAAGCGCGTCTGCGCTGTTATTCAACGCCACAACGGAGAGGGACAATCACGAACTAGCTAAACTTACTAAACTTATCTCTTGTGTTTTTCCACTTCCTCACCGTCTCGGCCGTATCCAGACCCACATTTATCGCTATCCCTCCATGAATTACTAGAATATGTGCTCTTTGTAGTGAGGAGAACAAAAATCGTACAGATGTGGGTTCTTCCTCATTTCTTCGATGACGTGGATGTAGAATTGACCAATCAGAGGCCTCCTTTCTCTCCTCTCTGTCTGCAGTCACCTACCTTTCAGTTTAGTTAATTCAAACAAATTGGAACACTCACAAGATGTCACCAAAATCACTTTGTCCTGTTAAAATCTTTCAGAAAATGATGTAAATGTATTGTTAGAAAAGTATCGATATAATATCGTATCGTGAGCCAGATGTATCGTATCGTATCGAGAGATTAGTGTATCGCTACAGCCCTACCGGTCACGTTACAAAGTCTGTCGCGATGCGATTTTGGTTCGAGTCGCTTCAGGAGCTGTTTCTGCTAGGCAGTTAAACAGGATGGATACGGAGCTGGTTGTTTTGTAACATTTGGTCGTGGAAACCATCGTTCGGAAAGAACGGTGTTGTTCAGCAGGGCTGCTGTTTTTTGTCCATACCAAAACCAAAACCGAGCCCTGAATTAGGCTTTTCTTCGATATCGGTGTATGAAACATTACAGCATGTGGGTAGTCATTTTTGACATGAATGGTAGACAAATTCAGTTTATTTTTGAAGTAGTTTCAGCACATAAACAAATTAGAGCTGAGCGATTTTATCAATTCTGCGACATATATTTTATCGAGTATCGATTTTTTAGCCGCGGGTATCGATATTCTAAGCTTCTTTCTAAACCCCCGTGTTCCACCTTTAAAAGCTTGAAAGCAACAATTTGCACTGTTTAAATAAATAAAACTATTTTTCTCAACAAATCTTTTATTCATTTTGTCCAGCATTTGCAAGCTGCCTGTCAGCCATATAATGTGTAATTGATGCTTTCAGTTCAATTAATTGAAACAAAGTCATTGGAACACTCATTAGATGTCACCAAAATCACTTTGTCCCTTTAAAATCTTTCGGAAAATGATGTAAATGTATTGCAAGATAAATATTGATATATATTGTATCGTGAGCCGAATATCGTGTATCATATCGTATCTTGAGATTAGTGTATTGCTACAGCCCTAAAACAAATTATAAAATGTGTTTTAATTGATCATTTTAGTAATGATGTCTGCGAACCAGTCTCCGTTGACCTCTGTGCTGAAAGGTCCAACGGTCCAGCAGAAATCAACCTACTTACAGACCGGTACAAAAAAAAAAAACAGCTTAAGTCTCTATAGCTAGGTTTCACGTCCGTGACAACTGCACGGAAAAAAACGGGAGAAGTTGTAACGGAAGTACCGGCGGGTCGCTGAGTGTCCCGCTCGATCTGGCGTCTGCCTGTCCTCGTTTTAACGCCGATGTTACTCGTTTTCACGTGTTGTTTTAATGGCGACATCGTGGATTGACAGATCCATTAGCACTGTTTGTGTCTTCATTAGTAAACACTGTGCATGTTTTTTTTTTTTTTTAATGTTCAAACCCGTCGATATTTTGCGGTGGTGTGCGAATATCATGGGAATGGCTGTTGGCGTACGGTGTTCAGAAACGGCAGGTGTTGTCCATGACTATTAGTCTGTAAGCACAGACCTGTAACAGGGTGTGGAAGAGCAAACGGGTTCTGAAAATGTTCCAGAGTCAAACCTGCCCAGAACTGGCTCTCGCACCGGCCCAGAACCCCACATCAGGTCTGGTTCAAGTCGCTCGCAAAACCTTTAAAGGAGTGCTGGCAGCTGGATCTCAGCAGTTTATTAAATGCTTCAACTTCTCATTCATTAGCATCAGCATCAGCGTGATTGGCCTTTTAATTGGAGCAGATAGATCTCTGGTGATAATTCCACGGATGATTTTTATGGAGACTCTCACCTGCCATAGGACACCGTTTCAGGATGAATTAATGTGGTAATTGGGAGGCGGAGGATGTCTGGTATTACGGATTTTCATCGGGCCTCGCACATAAAGAGCAACTCTCAGACAGTCAGTATTTCAGGTTGCCTTGGAGTTGTTTCCCCCCCCCAGCTCTGCAAGATCCACTTCATAAATTGAGCTTGAATTGGATCATTATCGAGGATAACTTTGCAGCCGTTTCTTCCAGAAAGCCCTGACTGCCAATGATGGATGCACACGTGACTGTGGGTCATCCTGACGTGATTGAAATGTGGGAAGATGCGTAAACATTTACCTTCTAAAATATGCACGTTTGATGTCTTTTCTCTGTCCTATTTGACAGTAATTGAAAGGACTGTTTTTTTTCTGACGTTTAAAGGTTTGAAATTGTCTTAAACTGTGTATGTACTCAGTTTTCAGTTTGTCAAGCTGCAATTTAAAGGGCTGTGTGATTGGTTAAGGAATAATTAAAAGTTTTGAAAGAGCAGTCATACCAGGAGCTTCCAGAGATAAACTCCTCTCTCTCGCTCTCTCTCTCTCTCTCTCTCTCTCTCTCTCTCTCCTCTCTTCCTTTATATATATATATATATATATATATATATATATATATATATATATATATATATATTAGGTATGCATAACTGTTTTTTAAAACCGATAACTTTCAGCTCCTAAAGACTGATACCGATAACACACACATATACCTAAGATCATTACATCAATTCTATGAACAAAATCAAAAATAGTTTTGACTTTTTAAATGAACAGATATTTATTTTTTCAAATGAAAAACCATTGGCAAGCCTCTCAAACATTTTCTTAAAGCTATCAAACAAACCTATTTGATATCTCACATTAACTTAAATAAGGTTCATTACTGACTGATATGAAAAATAAAGGCTCCTTGAGCTGATGGAAATACATGCATCAGAATTACAAACCGAAAAATATTAACACTTTGAAGGATTTTGGCTTGTGGTTCCATTTAAATTAATAGCTTTAATTAAAGTAAATGAGGTTCAGTAGTTTTTATTTTTTAATCTCATGGAAGCTTTAGATGAGAGGAATGGGGAGAGGAGAGGGAGGGGAGGGAAGACTGCTGCTGGCTTGCGCATAGGGCTGGGCAATTTTATCAATTTTGCGATATATATTGATATTTTATTTTCCCAGGGAGTATCGATATTTCAGCCGCGGGTATCGATATTCTAAGATCCCTTCAAAACCCCCGTGTCTCGCACGGGTGCTCTTCCTGCAAAGTGCCATTTAGTCCTCCAGCCGCTAGTGTCGCTGTAGAGCGTTTCTAACAGGGTATCCAGAAGCAGCTTCTTACTCTTCTGGCTACAGCTGAGCCAGTCAGGAGGATGGCGGCGTGTATAAACGCAGCGCCTGCGTTCTTAAAAGTAGATGTGTGGGAGCACTTCGGGTTGAAAAAGAAAAAGGAAAGCGAAGATTTAGACAAAAGTATGGCGGTTTACAAGCTGTGTCACTCAAACGTAAAGTACTCTGGAAATACCACCAACCCGCGAGGTGAGCCCACCTGAAACGTCACCACCCGGACAAGGTAATGCTAACTGAGAGCTAGCCAAACTTTATTTGTCAGGATTTGAGACCGTATTCAGTGGTGGAAAACGCCGGCTTTAAGGGCTGTGTTTACTCTCGCGGCAACGTGTCGCAGTTATCTTGTCCCCGGTATGCCGCAGTTATTTTTGATATCTGTTAATGTTGAAGCGCGTCTGCGCTGTTATTCAACGCCACAACGGAGAGGGACAATCATGAACTAGCTAAACTTACTAAACTTATCTCTTGCGTTTTTCCACTTCCTCACCGTCTCGGCCGTATCCAGACCCACATTTATCGCTATCTCCCTCCATGAATTACTAGAATATGTGCTCTTTGTAGTGAGGAGAACAAAAATCGTACAGATGTGGGTACTTCCTCATTTCTTCGATGACGTGGATGTAGAATTGACCAATCAGAGGCCTCCTTTCTCTCCTCTCTGTCTGCAGTCACCTACCTTTCAGTTCAGTTAATTCAAACAAATTGGAACACTCACAAGATGTCACCAAAATCACTTTGTCCTGTTAAAATCTTTCAGAAAATGATGTAAATGTATTGTTAGAAAAGTATCGATATAATATCGTATTGTGAGCCAGATGTATCGTATCGTATCGAGAGATTAGTGTATCGCTACAGCCCTACCGGTCACGTTACAAAGTCTGTCGCGATGCGATTTTGGTTCGAGTCGCTTCAGGAGCTGTTTCTGCTAGGCAGTTAAACAGGATGGATACTGCTGTTTTTTGTCCATACCAAAACCAAAACCGAGCCCTGATTAGGCTTTTCTTCGATATCGGTGTATGAAACATTACAGCATGTGGGTAGTCATTTTTGACATGAATGGTAGAGAAATTCAGTTTATTTTTGAAGTAGTTTCAGCACATAATCAAATTAGAGCTGAGCGATTTTATCAATTCTGCGACATATATTTTATCGAGTATCGATTTTTCAGCCGCGGGTATCGATATTCTAAGCTTCTTTCTAAACCCCCGTGTTCCACCTTTAAAAGCTTGAAAGCAACAGTTTGCACTGTTTAAATAAATAAAACTATTTTTCTCAACAAATCTTTTATTCATTTTGTCCAGCATTTGCAAGCTGCCTGTCAGCCATATAATGTGTAATTGATGCTTTCAGTTCAATAAATTCAAACAAAGTCATTGGAACACTCATTAGATGTCACCAAAATCACTTTGTCCCTTTAAAATCTTTCGGAAAATGATGTAAATGTATTGCAAGATAAATATCGATATATATTGTATCGTGAGCCGAATATCGTGTATCATATCGTATCTTGAGATTAGTGTATTGCTACAGCCCTAAAACAAATTATAAAATGTGTTTTAATTGATCATTTTAGTAATGATGTCTGCGAACCAGTCTCCGTTGACCTCTGTGCTGAAAGGTCCAACGGTCCAGCAGAAATCAACCTACTTACAGACCGGTACAAAAAAAAAAAACAGCTTAAGTCTCTATAGCTAGGTTTCACGTCCGTGACAACTGCACGGAAAAAAACGGGAGAAGTTGTAACGGAAGTACCGGCGGGTCGCTGAGTGTCCCGCTCGATCTGGCGTCTGCCTGTCCTCGTTTTAACGCCGATGTTACTCGTTTTCACGTGTTGTTTTAATGGCGACATCGTGGATTGACAGATCCATTAGCACTGTTTGTGTCTTCATTAGTAAACACTGTGCATGTTTTTTTTTTTTTTTAATGTTCAAACCCGTCGATATTTTGCGGTGGTGTGCGAATATCATGGGAATGGCTGTTGGCGTACGGTGTTCAGAAACGGCAGGTGTTGTCCATGACTGTTAGTCTGTAAGCACAGACCTGTAACAGGGTGTGGAAGAGCAAACGGGTTCTGAAAATGTTCCAGAGTCAAACCTGCCCAGAACTGGCTCTCGCACCGGCCCAGAACCCCACATCAGGTCTGGTTCAAGTCGCTCGCAAAACGTTTAAAGGAGTGCTGGCAGCTGGATCTCAGCAGTTTATTAAATGCTTCAACTTCTCATTCATTAGCATCAGCATCAGCGTGATTGGCCTTTTAATTGGAGCAGATAGATCTCTGGTGATAATTCCACGGATGATTTTTATGGAGCCTCTCACCTGCCATAGGACACCGTTTCAGGATGAATTAATGTGGTAATTGGGAGGCGGAGGATGTCTGGTATTACGGATTTTCATCGGGCCTCGCACATAAAGAGCAACTCTCAGACAGTCAGTATTTCAGGTTGCCTTGGAGTTGTTCCCCCCCCCCAGCTCTGCAAGATCCACTTCATAAATTGAGCTTGAATTGGATCATTATCGAGGATAACTTTGCAGCCGTTTCTTCCAGAAAGCCCTGACTGCCAATGATGGATGCACACGTGACTGTGGGTCATCCTGACGTGATTGAAATGTGGGAAGATGCGTAAACATTTACCTTCTAAAATATGCACGTTTGATGTCTTTTCTCTGTCCTATTTGACAGTAATTGAAAGGACTGTTTTTTCTGACGTTTAAAGGTTTGAAATTGTCTTAAACTGTGTATGTACTCAGTTTTCAGTTTGTCAAGCTGCAATTTAAAGGGCTGTGTGATTGGTTAAGGAATAATTAAAAGTTTTGAAAGAGCAGTCATACCAGGAGCTTCCAGAGATAAACTCCTCTCTCTCGCTCTCTCTCTCTCTCTCTCTCTCTCTCTCTCTCTCTCTCTTATATATATACATCTATATATATATATATATATATATATATATATATATATATATATATATATTAGGTATGCATAACTGTTTTTTAAAACCGATAACTTTCAGCTCCTAAAGACTGATACCGATAACACACACATACACCTAAGATCATTACATCAATTCTATGAACAAAATCAAAAATAGTTTTGACTTTTTAAATGAACAGATATTTATTTTTTCAAATGAAAAACCATTGGCAAGCCTCTCAAACATTTTCTTAAAGCTATCAAACAAACCTATTTGATATCTCACATTGACTTAAATAAGGTTCATTACTGACTGATATGAAAAATAAAGGCTCCTTGAGCTGATGGAAATACATGCATCAGAATTACAAACCGAAAAATATTAACACTTTGAAGGATTTTGGCTTGTGGTTCCATTTAAATTAATAGCTTTAATTAAAGTAAATGAGGTTCAGTAGTTTTTATTTTTTAATCTCATGGAAGCTTTAGATGAGAGGAATGGGGAGAGGAGAGGGAGGGGAGGGAAGACTGCTGCTGGCTTGCGCATAGGGCTGGGCAATTTTATCAATTTTGCGATATATATTGATATTTTATTTTCCCAGGGAGTATCGATATTTCAGCCGCGGGTATCAATATTCTAAGCTCCCTTCAAAACCCCCGTGTCCCGCAAGGGTGCTCTTCCTGCAAAGTGCAGGAAGAGCCATTAAGTCCTCTGGCAGCTAGTGTCGCTGTAGAGCATTTCTAACAAGTTATCCAGAAGCCAGCTTCTTCTCAGAGCTGGGCCAGTCAGGAGAATGGTGGCGAGTATAGTGCTGGGCAATATGACAATATATATCGTGGGGACAATATAAAAGTGTATATCGTGCCATTTCTCTTCTATCGTTTCTATCGTTTCTAATCTAATTTTGTCAATTATTACAGCAAATATGTAATTAAATAACCTGCAGTGATAAATTTGATAGAATCATATCTACTTCTACAAAGTAGCCTTTTATGTTTGCACTTTTATTCATGGTTAATGCCTTAAACAGAGTTCTCTTCAACCCTGATGTTCACTTTAGACACTTTATATTGGTTTGCAAACTTTGCACTACAAGGTTACAGATTTCAGAAAGTTGAAAAATAATTTGTGTTTATTTTTTATAGCTGAACTTCAGTGCAAAAATATGTTTTTCCTCTCAGAAATTATTGTGCACTTTAAAAAAAATGTGAAAGCTACTGTACCTCTGTACCTACCTGTTTTTGCTGCACTAAAATGTATGTTTGTGACAGTTCAGCTAAATGTCCTTTCAAAATAAAGTTGAAAAGTAAGCAATGAAATTTTTGTCAAACTTTTCAGAGAATAACTGAAAACATACTTTATTATGGTATATCGTGATATATATCGTTATCGTGATATAAAATAGTCCATATCGTGATATATGATTTTTTTCCATATCGCTCAGCACTAGGCGAGTATAAATCCAGCGGTTTGCATGGCGGTTTGCAAGCTGTGTCACACAAACGTGAAGTACTCTGGAAATACCACCAACCTGCGAGCCCACCTGAAACGTCACCACCCAGACAAGGTAATGCTAACTGAGAGCTAGCCCAAGAAGTTGCGGCACGATCCGAAACAAACCATGCTGGACAGTTTTCATCTACTTCACCTAGGTCGCAGAAAATTACGGAGTCCATTGCCTACTTTATTTGTCAGGATTTGAGACTGTATTCAGTGGTGGAAAACGCCGGCTTTAGGCACATGGTGAACGCGATGGAGCCACTCTATCCTATTGTCTTTTATTCATTTTGTCCAGCATTTGTAAGCTGCCTGTCAGCCATATAATGTGTAATTGATGCTTTCAGTTCAAATAATTCAAACAAAGTAATTGGAACACTCACAAGATATCACCAAAATCACTTTGTCCCTTTAAAATATTTTGGAAAATGATGTAAATGTATTGTAAGATGAATATCGATATATATCGTATTGTGAGCCAAATATATCGTATCGCGAGATTAGTGTATTGCTACAGCCCTACTTGCGCACATTAGCATAGCTTCTGTTCGCTCACGTTAGCGCGATTTCAAAACTCAATGGAAGCGATTGTTATGTTTATGTATTAAAGCTTATGCTTGTGTTTCCCTCTTCGTAGAATTCGCTCGGAGAATTTATCACAAATTAACACCAAACTATCTTCTTTTGAAACTTAAACGAAGTTCCGCTGTGCTACAGGCTGCATTCAAGGTGTAACGTAAATTCCCACGTTCCCAAGTTTGCTAGTCGTTCTTTCAGCCTTATCTATTTTTTTTCTTTTTTGTATGTGTAACATGTGGGAGAATACTACAAATATTAATTCAAGTCAGCAACTACCAAAATTATGACTGAGTTAACAAGTTATTTTCTGGCATTAGGGGGTATTCTTGATTTTCCTTATTGAGTAATCGTTTTTCTGATTATGCTGACGTCATTTGAACATAACATTCACTGCCAGTCATTCAAGGCTCAGGGAGCGAGGCACTGCCGTGTTGACAGAAATATATGTTATCGGGGCTATTCGTTGTGATATCGGAGTTATTGGGATGACGTCATAATTTCCTGTTATCGGCCCGATAGTTATCGTGCACCCCTAATATATATATATATATATATATATATATATATATATATATATAGTGTATATATATGTATGTATATGTATATATGTATGTATATATGTATATATGTATGTGTATATATGTATCTATATATGTATATATGTATGTATCTATATTCTATATGTATGTGTATATATATCTCTATATATATATCTATATATATATATATATATGTATGTACATGCAGAGTGGAGGAATTAAGTATTTGATCCCCTGCTGATTTTGGCAGTTGCTATACTAAGAGATAAATGAACAGTCTCAGATTTTTATGGCAGCTTTATTTTAACAGTTATAAAAAGAATATAGAAAAAAAAATTGAAAAAAATACATGAAATAAAAAATAAAAATTGATTTGTAAGTCATTGAGAGAAATGACTGCCAAAATCAGCAGGGGATCAAATACTTATTTCCTCCACTGTCTATATATATATATAATACTAGCAAGGTCCACCTTGCTAGTTCCGGGTTTGACCCCCTTTTGCCTTCAGAACTGTCTTAATCCTTTGTGTCATAGATTCAACAAGGTTCTGGAAACATTCCTGAGAGAGTTTGGTCCATATTGACATGACTGTGGTCATAAAGGGATGGACATGGTCAGCAACAAAACTCAGGTAGGCTGCGGTGTTGACACGATGCTCAGTTGGTACTAATGGACCCAAAGTGTGTCAGGAAAATATCCCCCACACCATTACACCACCTGCAGACAACGTTTTTCCAATCTTCTATTGTCCAGTTCTGGTGAGTCTGTGTGAACTGTAGCCTCAGTTTCCTGTTCTTCACTGACAGCAGTGACCCTGGTGTGATCTTCTGCTGTTGTAGCCCATCCACCTCAAGGTTGGACGTGTTGTACGTTCAGAGATGCTCTTCTGCAGACTAGGGCTGGGTTAAACGATTATATTTGTAATCGATTAATCTAGAAAATAGTTTTTCGATGCATCGATTAATCTAACGATTCATTTTTAAATCCGATTCGATTCGATTTCGATTCGATTGTCGATTATCTCCCCATAATTTGACCTATATAGCAATTAATGCAAATTTATCTTCATGAATAAAACACAAATTTCTTCTTTCAAGTTCAAAAATGAATTGTATTGAACAATACAACAATAAAGTGCACACAGTTGTAGTGCAATGGAATCCTATACTAAAAAAAATAATAAAATAAAACTTTCCTTCAATAAATAAAACTGCAAAAAACACAATCTGAACCAAAATCTTATCAACATAAAATAAATAAAAAATAACAGCAGCGGTGACAGCTGCAATTTACAAAACAACACAATGTGTGACAGCAGCAACTTAGCCTAATCATTTAAATTTGTGAAATAAATAAATAAATTCAACTATTAGGCCTATTACAGTTAAGTGAACAGTAGTTTAACGTTTAGTAGTTAAGATGCTCTCAGTAAGTGCAGCAGCCTCCTGGGGGGTGCAGGGGGTGTTTTTTTTTTTTTTTTCATCTGATAGTACAAACTTTTCTGCTTATCCCTGTCCCTGAAAACATAAATCACAAACACAGTGCACAGGTTAATAAAACTATATACTTCTAAATGATCTGCCCATACCAATAAAGTATAATAATAATAATAATAATAATAATAATAATAATAATAATACATTAACCTAAAAGTTGAAAGTTAAACTAACTTTAGCGTTATTTGAGGAGTGTGTGTCTGTGTCAGTTAAAAAAAGTGTGTCAGCAAGAGGCGAGTGTGTGAGGGGTGTGTGTGTGTGTGTGTGTTTAAGTGGGTACATGTTCTGTGTGTGCGAGGCTGGAGCACAAGTTACGTAGTGCGGTTTGGATGAATGACGGGGTTAATCACCGCAAACAAGGAAAGAAAAAAAAGTTGAAAACTTACGGTGTCTTCTCCTCCACACAAGCAGCTCCCGGGTGCCTCCTCTTAAGGTGCTGGTGCATCGCGGTAGTGCTTTTATGATATGCCATCTTTATTTTTGCACAGGTCACAGACCACTGAATCGTTACTTTTAGGTGTAAAGTACTCCCATACTTTTGACATCCTGTTACGAGATAGCTTCTTCTCCCCCGACTCGCTGCTACTCGATGCCGCGGCCGCCGCCATTTTTTGATTCTGAGTGACGACGCATCGACGTGCAGTTTTTGCGTCGACGTATTTTTTTGCGTCGACGTAATCGATGACGTCGACGCGTCGTCCCAGCCCTACTGCAGACCTCGGTTGTAACGAGTGGTTATTTGGGTTACAGTTGTCTTTCTATCAGCTCCAACCAGCCTGACCAGGAGGCTCCAGCCTCAAGAAGTCGGGTGTAAATCACAGGTTTTATCACAATGTGAGATTAACACCAATTTACCTGGATTATGGTTCGATGTTTGCTTGTGCCACAAAGTCTGCCACGACACAGTTTTGATACGATTTGATTCAGGAGCTAGCGATCAATATGAGACATTATACGTTGATTGAACACTACCACCTCCATTCACATCAAATCAAACTAAACCATTAAAATATCATTTGATATTTGTATTTCTGGGGTAATCTAGATGGTTAAAAGAAAAAAGATCCCTTTAATAAAAGGAGACAATAAGAGGGCACTTGATGACATGTATTGATGAGGGTGAAGTGTATTGTCGATTTTGTATCGGTGCCATAGTGCTGGGCGATATGGAAAAAATCATATAATCATGATATGGACTATTTTATATCACGATAACGATATATATCACGATATACAATAATAAAGTATGTTTTCAGTTATTCTCTGAAAAGTTTGACAAAAAATTAATTGCTTACTTTTCAACTTTATTTTGACAGGACATTTAGCTGAACTGTCACAAACATACATTTTAGTGCAGCAAAAACAGGTAGGTACAGAGGTACAGTAGCTGTCACATTTTTTTTTAAAGTGCACAACAGTTTCTGAGTGGAAGTTCAGCTATAAAAAATAAACACAAATTATTTTTTAACTTTCTGAAATCTGTAACCTTGTAGTGCAAAGTTTGCAAACCAATATAAAGTGTCTAAAGTAAACATCAGGGTTGAAGAGAACTCTGTTTAAGGCATTAACCATGAATAAAAGTGCAAACATAAAAGGGTACTTTGTAGAAGTAGATATGTTTCTATCAAATTTATCGTTGCAGGTTATTTAATTACATATTTGCTATAATAATTGATTAAATTAGGTTAGAAACGATAGAAACAATAGAAGAGAAATGGCACGATACACACTTTTCTATCGTCCTCACAATATGTATCGTCATATTGCCCAGCACTACGGTACCATTGGATCGTTCATCATTAATTTCCTGGTGTCCTCTGAGGGTGAAGATGGCTGCTTTGCTTCACCTCTGAACCTTTTCAGATCAACTTGGAAACCTTCCAGACCAACCCAGAACCTTCTAGACCAATCCAGAGATGGTCGCAGAGGCCTCTTGAAAAACGTGTGAGGTGGTAGAGTTCCAGTTGTTCCAGAGATTAGGGACATTAAATGCAAAGACCCAATCACCTCTAGTTTTTGTTCTGAGATCCTGGGAAATTGTCAGTCCCTTGGTCGAGGCACTTGACCGTTTGCATTGCCAGGAAACCAGTAAACCACCGAAAACTAGACAGCAATCCTGAATCAACCAGGAATCCAACGAACGGAGGCATTCCATCGAGAGGAGCAGCTTGGGAGGCTCCTCTCGATGTGGACGGGCATCGACTCTGCTCAGAGTTCCTCTCAAATGACCCAACTTCTCATCCCGTCTCCAGCGGAGAGTCCAGCCGCCCTGCAGCAGGGACTGAAGGCCAATTTTTGTGGTTTGGATCATGATTTTTCATTCCCATAATCAAGACAAGTGGCTGCTTCTTTCTGAACGGCTGCAGGTTACTGATCTTCACCCACCGACAAGAAACGACAGCGATCGAGCTGAGAGCAAATCAGAGCTTGGATAATGTTTTCAAAGGTCCAGGGAGCCCTGGGATCCAAGATGATGTCTGTCAAAGTTAAAGGAGCTGTCAGAGATCACACCAAGGTTTTTTTTTTTTTTTTTTAAAAAGAAGATTGATTCTGGGAAGCCCAAGGCCCCGTACGACTGTCACAGTCCTCTGCAAAGCCTTGATCGATCGACTAATCATTTGGTCTGTGAAATGTCAGAAAACGGTGCTCATCTGATCTTTAAACGGGTGCAAAGATGCAATTAATGATCACATTTAGCACTGAAAGAAAAAAAGTGCATATTCGGGGATTCACATTTTTATCGTCAGTTGATGGCGTGTTCTATTAGTTTATTCATCTCTTCTCCTGAAAAAGCGTCTGATGAGACTTAATACCAGACCAGAAGTATAAACTTATTATTATCATTATTCCTGCTTTTGTGACAGGTGCAGGCGTGAAACAGTTTTCTCGAAGGTTCATGCACGCTTGGTGAGTCACCAGACGGCCCCGTACTGTTCTTCGACAGCCGCGGAAACGTTTTCCTGAGTAGTTCCTGCTCAGCGAACGCGTGCGTGCGTGCATTTCTGAGGGGGGAAGCGGGGGGAGGGAGCGCAGAACGACTTCCAGCTTCTGTGTGGATGGCGTTCGGCGCCGGCTCTGTTCTGGCGACGGGGAGGAAGGAGCGTTCAGAGGGGAAGTTCACTCTCAGCTTTTTAGTCTTCGCTGCTGAGTAATGATTCTCCACAGGCCACATGGACGGCGTGCTGCCTCCTGGCAACGCCGCGTGTGCGCGTTTGTGCGATACTGGGGAAGTACGTGTGTTTGTGTGTGCGGGTGAGGGAGAAACGGTGTCAGTGATACCCAGGGGAGGGAGGTTTTTTCTTTTTTTTTTTTTTTGTGAATGATCTTCGTCTGGCCCTGACAGCTGTGTGTACTTGTGTAGAAAGTGTTGCGGTTACTTTTGGTGGTTGTGTGTGTTTGTACGCCCGCGGAGCCTCCCTGACCTGCTCTTACACCACGCGTCACCAGCCATTCATCTTTTCATAATAGCATCAGGCTTTTTTATCCTGCTGACAGACATAAAGCAGACTTAGCAGCTTCCATGCCTCCCTTTTCTTTTTGTTACTATTATTATTATTATTAGCAGCCAATCCGAGGCATGATGTTTACTGCGTTCCAACTCAGATCTCAAGCGTACACAGGACTGGACGATATGGCCAAGATTCATAACGCGGTATAGTTCTCAATTTTGGTGGATTTGATGCAGTCTCGATATTGATATGAGTAATATAAAAACGATAGAGAAACAGTCAAGAATATGGGTAGCTTTACCCACAATCCTTTGAAAAATGAAACTGACAAACCCCTAAGACCTGATCCTATAAAGCTATAAAATGGTTTAGATAAAAAGATGGTGAAAAAAAAATACAATTTTACAACCAAGTAATGACATTACTATCAAACAAACATCTCTGCATTGTCGTAATAATCATAATAATACTAAAAATAATAACGATAAATCTGATGATGTGTTTAAAAGCCATATTATTATTGAAACACTTTCTACTGTGAAATATGTTTATATTCTTATTGAATTATTCTCCGGTCCTGGCACCAGTTCACTTTCTGTCCCAGTTCTGATTTATTGGCCATTTCGTAATACTGGCCACTGGCCATCGTTTGCGTTTTATTTCGTGGTCCCATGTTGGTTCGTCATTGATGGTCTGTTTGGTTGTGGTTTTGGTGGTTAGAGGTGCATATTTGTGGAGAACTTATGATATACTTATACAAAGCTGATGCACGCTGAGGGCTGGACTAACTCAGTAACTGTCTGTCGCAGTATAAAGTGTTTCAGTAATGACAACATGACTTTGAACCCATTTTGATCTAGATCATTATTATGACCATGCCAAGAAGTTTATTTGATAGTTATGTTACGTTTCTTGGTTATGAATTTCCATCATAAGTGAACATTTATTTACCATTTTTATGTAATATGTAGTTTTATGGGATGAGGTTTTATTGATTTGAAATTTCATTTTTCAAACGTTTGTAGGTGCAGTTTTCCTTTCAGGACTTTCTTGTCTGTTTATCTGTGGTTGTTACAAATTTGATATCGATGTAAATATTACATCATATCAACCAAAGTTAAGAAAAAGATTTCTATATACGTTTTGGAAATATCCAGCCTTAAGCACGCTCAAAATCTGAGTTGGACGCTGTAATCATCATAACTGATTGGCCAATCAATCAAGTTATCAAGGGGGGTTGACGGTTTGGCCCCCTTCATACTCCACCTGGGTGGGTGAATCTGTTGTTTAGAGCTGAGCGATTTTATCGATTCTGCGATATATATATCGATATTTTATTTCCCCAGAGAGTATTGATTTTTTAGCCACGGGTATCGATATTCTAAGCTTCTTTCAAAACCCCCGTGTCCCACCTTTAAAAGTTTACAAGCAACAATTTGCACTGTTTAAATAAATAAAACTATTTTTCTCAACAAATCTTTTATTCATTTTGTCCAGCAAGCTGACAGGCAAGCTGCCTGTCAGTCATATAATGTGTAATTGATGCTTTCAGTTCAATAAATTCAAACAAAGTCATTGTAACACTCACAAGATGTCACCAAAATCACTTTTTCCCTTTAAAATCTTTCAGAAAATGATGTAAATGTATTGTAAGATGAATATTGATATATATCGTATCGTGAGGCGAATATCGTATATTGTATCTTATCGCGAGATTAGTGTATTGCTACAGCCTTACCGTTGTCCCACTTGCCTGGAAACGGACTTCACAGGCTCGTGGTTGTTGCTCGCAATTGCTTTAACAGAACTTTGCTCGAGCAAAGGAAAAATAATTCAAGGAGCTTTGATGGGAGCATGGATGTCATCAATGCATCCAACCACGTTGGAAGATCCTGAAAGGAAAACTCCTCTACTCACGGAGGTGTGGCAGGGATGCAAGGAAAAACACAGCAAATGGAATTCTCTTTCATCCCTTTTTAGTCTGAGATAAGGTTACGATGGGAGAGTGTCATGATGTACGAATGAATAGAACCATGCACGTATGCAGCTGCAGCTCAACTCCCACAGGATGCAAAACGGCCGTGGTCAGCGTTTCCCACGCAGAGCGCATGAAAGCGCAGCCTGCCTGGCTGGATTCGTACGACTGCAAGTTTACCTGAAGGTTCTGAGATCGAGGTAGACTCGTACATCTTGAATTTTACATTTAATAAGCAAGAGTAGTTGCAAATAAATTGAGCTTTTCATGGTCAAAACTGACCCTCTCCTCAAATATGTTTCAGGTCTCTTCTTTAACCCTCTGAGTTGTTCACACTCAGCCTCAGCGTGTTGGCGCAACGTCGATGGACCAGTCAGTGCCTGTTGGTGGCGTTTTATTTTCGAATGTTCACCAGGTTTGAGCAAAAAACCTGCTTTCTGAAACAGATCCTGAACAGGATAAAAGGAGTGGAGCTGTTAACAACATCAACAACCCAGACGTTTTCAAATTGGAACATCTTTAAGGGCAAAAACTGTAAAAAAAAAAATAAATAAATAAATCCTCATCATTCTTACAAGTCAATACTTGAAAAAAAAATGAACTCAGTGAATACAGGTTATATATAAATTCTAAAACTGAAGTAAAGAAATTAACAGCGATGCTTCCAGACTGTTTATTAGTTTCTGGTTCTGTTGCAGTTTTTATTCCATGACTCAGAAGTTAATGCACACGCCCATACTGTGAAAATGCCTTGATCTGAATAATTGTACGCTCTGTGTTGCATTAGACAGTACACTGGGGAAAAAAAAACAAGCTCCTCACGGACAAATGTCAGACTCAGCCTATTGCATGAGGGCACGCTGGAATGTAAAAGTAATTCATTTCTTTTGACATTTACCTTCCAAAATGCTTGAGATTAGCATAGTAATATCCTTCTCCGAGCCTGCGCGGGACTACAGGCTCATTTACATGACGTATGGCGTGTGCATTTTTATGAAATAAAGTGGTTAACCTTTAAATGGGTTCAGTTGTTGATACTGGAATGTGGAGAGTGATGCTTCCTCCCAGCTCTTGTGCACCTCTCACCTTTGATCTGCTCAGAGAAGAGAGACATTTTTTTTTTTTGGTTTATATATAAAACTGAAAGAGAGAAACAAGTTTTCCACCTGATCTTTGCAGTATCCATGACTCTGGTGATATCCCTGCTGTTTTCTTATTCAGCTCATAAAGAGCTTTTACCTGTGAGTAATAAAAGATCAGTATATGTTCTGTGATAAATCGTAAAATCAGGAGGCACGGACGTGACATAAAAACGGGGCTCTCCTGCTTTAGTTGGACCTAGAACAGTTAGCTGAAATAAAAAGCCAGCGGCTTTTGAGTGATTGGTAGTTTTGTATGAAAGCTAAAAATAAGTACACTAAGAACTTTTGCAGTCGGGACATTTGCTTGATTAACAAAACATTTCACAGCTCACATAAGCATCACTGTTGTTGTTGGCGGAAACTGTGGAAACTGCTGCTAAAAAGTTACTGGTCAGTACCAAAATACTCATTAGATGATGCTCTCTACCAAGGAGATGCAGAAATAAGAGAAACCTCTGAGTCTTCAAACAGGAGATGAAATCGGGCGCGACCTCCGGTTTTAGAGCGACTGCGATTGTGGGTACACTCGTTCATTCAGGTCGGGTTCAGGAAGGAGTTCCACCAAGGAAAGGACGACAATTACTTTTGGTCTGGCTGGTGCACATATGTGACATGTCGCACGGACGTCTAGTCGCACCCACACGCTGGTTTTATATATGCAAGGACATGCATTTGTGGGATTTTTCGGCCATGGGGGTGGCCAAAACTGTCATATACCCAATTTTTGGGCCATCAGGTCGTCATTTAAGAGGTACATGATTGATTAAGCAGTCTTTACCGTCACAACTTACTGTTCAGGGAAGCAGGATTTAAATCTGCAGTTTGGTCCCATGCATCTGTCCCTACCTGGGGCCGGCCCCACCCCTCTCAGACGTGATTCAAGAAACGCCCTCCATTCATCTCTGTTGCGTGGCACGTGACAGGTCTGATCTGGTTTAGGAAGGTAACCAGTAACGGGAGTGAGCAAGGAGCAGGGGAAGGAAGAGAGCGGACATGGTGCTCACTGGAGGAAATAGAAGATTTTTTTTTTTTTTAATCCACGATATTTTAGAACATAGGAGATGGGCTAAGGTGTGGAACCTCAGTGCATCACTGTACCAGGCATCCAGATTGCGTCCTGTATTGTTCTGGTTTTGTTTTTGTTTTTGTGGTTTGATCGACTCCTGGCCAAAGCACAACATTTGATTATTGGTATAGATGACGTCTGTATCCATTAAGCTATAAGATAAACAGCAGTTTGAGCCTGGTTGATACCGTCTCTAGACACTTGTGGAATGTGGAAGTGTGGTGGTGTTTGTGCACTTTTGTGTCTCAGTAAGAAGCTGTTTGATTCTACAGGAGAGTTAAAATAATCACTCTAGATGGTGTTAAAGTCCCTCATTTGTTTTTAACCGTGATGGAAACGGTCTTCAGTAATGACCACTTCAGTAATGATGTGGGAATTGGGCACCTCTGCTTGTGTTAACACGAGTATGGGATCCAAGTGATGACCGGTCCAGTTCCTCTTGCTTGTTGTGTGCGTGCGTCTGTGTTTTTTTTTTTAGTCTGTGTCAGAGTTGTGACTCGAGCCGTGAGGTAGCCGGTGACCCGGTATGGTCCTTAAGTGGATTCGCCTCGTTCAGTGGCCAGGGTATTTTTGGCATGTGACACACTTCTCGTCACGGTTCATCCAGGGCATCAGTGGTCAGTCTGAGTAAGAATACTTCTCGGCAGCGGCTGACGTGATGTAACCCATCACGCTCTCACTGCTGGCAGGAGGGAACACCCTTTTCTTCTGTGAGCTTCCCGCTTCAAGTGCTCACATGACCTGAGCTCCATCGAACACCTTTGACCGTGCTCCTTAAGTAACATGTGTTCTTTACAGGATCAGTGTACGCCCCAGAAGCTGTTTGATAGCAGCCTGTTGTATTGTAGTTTGTCCATCCTTCCTTCAGGTTCTGCTTATTCATGTTCAGGCCCAGCCCTTCCTCTCCCCAGCCACCTCCAGCAGCCTTTCTGGGGTTATACTGTAAAGAGAAATAATCTCTCCAGTGTATCCCGGGTCTGTCCTAACTGGGTGCTTGAACCACATCAGCTGACTCCTCTTGATTTTGAGGAGCAGCAGATCTACGCTGAGACACTCTCGGATGACTGAATGTCTCACCTCATCCCCAGGGGAGAGTCCAACGGGGCCAGGACACCCCGTCTCCTGCCCTGGAAACCCATCTCAGTAGTTTACATATACAAATATTTTGGGCACAATTGAAAAAAATAGCTTGGATCATTTTAAATATCTATCTAATCTATCAGTTATCGTTGCAACAAATAGGGGGCTTAATGGGACTTAAAACCAAATTATTTTCTCTCTCTGAAGAGACGGATGTTAAATGCCTCATGATAACAGTGTCTACACCTTAAAATACCTTTACATCTTCTGCAAAGACGGTGCAGCACTTAGACCCGACTCTCGTTTGCGCCCTACCTGCTGGCCCGTAGGACGTCTCAGTCCTCTCACTCCCTGGAATAAACTGCCGTCTCCTGGAAATACAAGTCTGTTCTGACAGGTTGACAGCTGGCCATCAGGGCCAATGTTCACCCTGCTGCACGTGCCGCCTTAATATCGCATTGACAGGCCAGTCAGCTGGAAGCCTGCTTTTATTTTTCCTGGTTGGTCTCAGCAAGCTGTTCTGATCCACCTCATGTGAGTTTTCTTTTTTTTTTTTCTTCCCACAGAGCTCACTGGTGTGTGAAACCAGGAAGCAGCAACAGCTACACTGCTGTTCTCTGGTTAGCAGCCAGTTTTTCGTGCCAATCACCGATGTCACGTCGGCACTAATCAGTTGAGTTTCTTCTCAGTGAAGAGGAGTCTGAGGAAGGCACATTCAGAGTTTGGAGTTTAAACGCATTAAACGTGATAGAAAATAACAGGTTAAAACAGTAGGATACTGAGGGAGCTCAGCGTGACCCAACAGCGTCAGTGTCTGGATTCAGGCTTGCCTTTGATGTGGGGAAAAAACTTTTTTTTTTTTTTTTTTTCCATCTTTCCAATGTGATTTTGAGGCATAAAAGCCAAACGACAACTTGACACGCAGATTCACATGGAGGTTTTTCATTAAGTCGTCTCTTTGTGCTTCTGATTCACAACCTTGAGGACGTTTTATTAGCTGGAAGTTTCCATCCATCTGGTATAACCTTAAAATCACCAGCAAGGCTTTTTTTTTTTTTTTCAGCTCACCACCACTAATCACACTCATCAGTTCTACATCCACATAATGGGGCACCTTTGAGATGAATGTCAACCTGGAGAGACTACGACTCGTTTTTTTTAACTGAAGCTGCTTTAGGCTTTCATATCTGATTGTGTGGCTGTTCAGATCACATATGAACACTCAGCTTTGTAGTAAAGAATTTCAGTACAACCTGAGACTATTTAAAAACAAAACAAGATACTTCTAGTTAATTCTTGATCTTAATCAAAGGGGGAAAAACTAAATATTAAGATTTCTTTCCTGTTAAAATATCAGTTCGCGGTCACTGTGTCGCCTACACAGCCTGGGAGGTCCCGGGTGCGAATCCTTGTTGCGTCAGGATGCGAACCGGTGCCGAACCGGTTTTGTGGATCACCCCGCCGTGGCAACCCTGAACAGGGAGCAGCGGAAATGGAGCTTCGTTTAGTTTTGCAGAACTTCGAGATGACCCCGGTCGTTCTTGAACCGCTTCTGGGGCCGATTACCATCTCAAGCAGACCTACAGTCTCTGCAGCGTTCTGATTGGATGTTGGCTTTAATGAGCCCCATGGTGGACAGCAGAGACTGGCCACACCCTCTTCTGCAGATGTTGCCTCCAGTCAACACTGAGAGCCCCACCTTGTGGCACGCAGCCACCCAACATGGGCACGTTTGCATGAACTTGGGTCATTGCATGAGTTTCGATGTCTGAAATACCTCGGTGATGGAGGCATGTCTGAATGTGCCGAAGTGGTCTGTTGGGAAAGTCCATCAAACATTCCTGTTCCAGAAACTCTAAAACTTTCTGTTACATGATTCATTAAATGGTGAGATAGTCTAAAATGGATTTGGAGTGTTAACGTGAATCCAGAGATGTCATTCTGTCAGATGGAGATGAGCTTTTCTTTTGAGGTGTTTATCATTCCCTCTAATTTAACCAGATTTATTCAAATACACGTCGTAGTGGCTGAAATGCACTGATTTTCAGTTGAGCTTTCAGAGGAGGAATCTCAGAAACAGGCCTCTTAAGGGGTTAAAGGTCCCCCTTTTTGCCAGTTATTGCCATTAATTGAGCCAACGGCCTGTTGTAAAGATACTGGAGCCTTTAGCACCTCCATGGTTTATTTTTCCCTTTGTGATTGTTAAATGTCACTATAAACTTGAAGCTTTAGAAAGAAGCCGTTAGTCTTTAAGATTTTGCAATTGCCCTGCCCTCAAACCTGTGATATATTTAACAGAACTGGGAATAATTGTAATGTATGTAGCGTCTACTGTTGGCTGCTCGTCAGCGGGGATTTAAATCCACCAACTGAGATGCATTGGTCTCAGTGGCGTCGAGGTGGCCCTAACTGGTTGTTTATTTTAGCTCATCTTCTTCCTCTCATCTCCGTCGGTCCTTTTAAACTCTCCTCTCCTCTCTCGCTCCGTCTGTGCTGAACATCTTTTGAGTTCTTTGGAACAGATGGATGAACATCTGGATGAGCAGGGTGCTGTTGCCTCTGCTCGGCGCTGATGACGGCAGCCGTGATCCTCGCTGGCGTTCTGAGTCATGCGGCGGTCGGTGAAGGAAGGTGGAGCTCAGGTTGATGCGCCGGGAGCTCACATTAACCGCTAAATTGAGAACGTTGCTTCTTTTCTTTTTTTTTTTTTTTCCTCATCTCGTTATTGAAGCTCGTGCCCGTTGGTTTGTGGTTTGAAAGCCGGACAGCTTTTCGGTTAGTACCTCTGTGATTTCATTGTTTTTTTTTTGTGTGTTTGTACACTTCACTACTTCTGGAGTAACCAGAGGAAGCCGTATCACAGGAAGGCAGACGTCATGTCCCCCGGTAGTCCGGTCGTCCCACCGTGGACACAAATAAACAAGGTTCCAGACCCATGAGTCTCTGGAGCCTCCCGAGACTCATGGTTGAGGTTGCAGAGGGTTTGTCCAGTTCCTCTTATACAGCCTATGATCGGTCTGTTTGGAGTTTAAGACAGGGGTCTCAAACTCATTCCTGAAAGGGCCGTGTGGCTGCAGGTTTTTGTTCCAACCATGCAGAAACACAGCTGACTTGTTTCAGTCAATCAACTAGTTGTCTTCACTGAAGGTCTGAACCAGTTCAGTTGATTGAGTGACACAACTCAGCTGTGTTTCTGCAGGGTTGGAACAAAAACCTGCAGCCACACGGCCCTTTCAGGAATGAGTTTGAGACCCCTGGTTTAAGAGATCAGTCTGCTCTCAGTCTCTGTTCTGGAAAAACAAACTTGTGGCTTCTCTTTCAAAGTTTATCTGCTGCTTAAACGATAACGGTACATTTCCGACATATTCAGTGCGTTTACATGGGAAGTTTAATTCCTCTTTAATTCAGAATTAAAGTTAAAGCCGAATAAAAGTTACCATGTAAACACTTAATTCCATATGAAAATGTCAATTCCAAATTAAATTTAATTCCGAAGTAAGTGGCTGGTTTTTTCCCATTTTAATTCCGCATTAAGTAATTCCGCGGTCATGTATACACTCATTCCTCTTTAAATTAATTCCCGTCTTTCTGCGCATGCTCGTTCTCTTGCCCGTCTGTCGCGATGATGCTTATATTCCGCGCTGGGCTTGTTTTCAAAACAAAGTTTTAAAATGGCAGCACGCAGTAAACGGTGTTTAAGAGCAGAGACGATTTATTTAATAAATAACTTGGAGGAACTGGAAATAATTAAAAGAACAGATGGCAGGAAACATAAAAATTGTGAGCTTTTCAAAGCGGCCAGGTTAAATGAAGGAGGTTTCGCAGATAGAGACGCCACCCAGGTCAAAAATAAGTGAAATGTTGTTGCTAACCGAGTTAGCTAAGTTTGTTTTCTTCCGGTAGATGTAAAGACGTCCGCCCCCCCATCCAATCAGAACCCTTCCCAACCCCCAGACCTAAAGCGGATTGGATAAAGCCGAACAAACGTGTTTTCCATGTAAACCTTAATTCGGAATTACTATTTCCATGTAAACTCGAAGGAAAATAGTTTAATTTCGGAATTATTTAATTCCTAATTATTAAGTCCGAATTAAAAAACATCATGTAACCGCAGCCATTGCACAGCCCCAGACTGGCGGTTTTAGTCCACTTTGAATTTAAGGAAAAGCAGAATGCAGGACCTTTAAACAAATAGTCGTAACGTTACAGCTCTGTTATTCTGATTTGTTTCATGGCTTTAATAGTCCGTCGTATAAATATGAGGGTTGTGAACAGAATATTGTTTTCACTATCGGGTCATTGGTAGATTACAGACGAGTTCTGGTCGGTCCAGTGAAAGGCGGTTCCAGCGGTTCCAGCTCTTCAGCTCTCTGCCGGAGCAGTTTCGGTCTCTGTGATCGTTTCAGAGTCGCTCTCAGAGTGTGGGGAAGCGTTGCTGCCGTGAATCACTGTGCAGTTACAGAAATGTCAGCAGAGAAAGTGCATGAGGACTCCTCACTTCTGGGTTCAGAGCTTCTGCCGTGAAAGACTTCTCCCACCGTGAATGTGAATGACACAGCAGTCGCGTGCAGGCAGACGCCGCCGCAACAACGTCCCAGGTTTCACTGGTGACCAGTCTCACTGTCAAACATCACGAGGCTGGTGTGTTTTTTTTCTTTCTTTTTTAAAGGCGGGATATCCTGTCCCTCTTTGACGTGTTATCTCGGGTGTGACGTCGCGTGTCGAAGGGCTCCGAGGCAGAACAATGGTGTGTGTGCCGAGGCCATGTGGCGGATTAAATAGGCAGCAGTTGTTTATCGTCTGTCCCCCGTGGTCCATCTGCTGCGCTTGGCCCACAGACTCCAGCTCTGCCCCCCCCCAAAAAAATAAATCCCTATCCTCGTGTGTGTCTCACACGGAGGTTTGAACAGTTGCGTTAACCACCGGCGGCCCCAGTCGTGCCACGGTATTCTCAGTGGCGCTCTGCTGCCAAGAGCCTGGCTCTCCTCTATGCAGATTAGCCACGTGCTAATTGTTGTTTATTTATCTTTTATAGGAGGAAGGGGGGGGAAAGCCAGGGGAGGAGATTACTCTGGAATTGATTACATGACTAAGCAAATGTATAAAAAAAGAGAAGAAAAGAAAAACGGAGAAGTAGGGTCATGTTGTGGGTTGACGCTATCAGCCTCTGATGCTTTTACTGTCCGGAAACGTTCGTCACCTACCGACTTGCATCGAGCAGGAAACGACACGGATGTTTAGGCTTTTTAAGAGTGACTGTCCTTTTAGGGATCGCTGTTGATCAAGATATAAAAAAAAAACTGGAATAGAAACTCAAGAGAAGTGGTGCTATATTTGATAAACTTGAGGTTTAAAATGACATTGTCTTGGGTCTGATTGCCGACCTCGTTGGGACAGTGGTCCATGTGGGGTACTGATGAGCTACCGTGTGGTTTCTGGGGTCCCGGTTTGGGTTGAGGGGGTTCACTGTGAGTGCAGTGGGATTTCCCTGAGCAGCAACATACTTTCTCAGGCTCTCAGGCTCTTGAACTTCTTTCTGATGTGTCAGAGATGTAAAATTTGCTTTTTTTAAACATTTCTAGTTGCACCAGTTGCAGTTTTGCGATACAGGGCGTCGGTTTAAAGTTTTTTTTTTTTTGCTTGAATTATTATTATTTTTTTGCCTCACAAGCAGTGAGGAAAAAAAACCCAGACGGCACGCTCCCCAGTGACGGCAGCATCGTAGTGGGGAAAAAAAAAGAGGATTTCTCTGTGTTTAAAGCTTTTAAGCTGGCGCTTTTGCTGCCCCACCCCTCCAAATAAATGAGTAAAATAAAGTTTTTTAGGGCGTGTGTAGTGCATGAACTTCATAGGGTTAGTCTGGCATTAAACTGAAAACAGTCATACAAGTTTTATTTATTCACTTTTTTAATGGGCATTTTTTTAGACATCCATGTGTAAAACTGGAAAACAGTTATGTGGAAAACAAAAGCCGTGTTTCTATTAACAGTTTAGACGTGAAACCTGAGCTATATTTATTTATATATAAAAAAAAAGTCCTTCCCAGAATAATGAGAAATGAGCGCCCAGGAACCTTCATTCAGGCAGCTTCATTTCTATTTCCGCGACCGCTCCAACGGTCATTCTTCAACGTCTGAGGGACTTCTGGGATCGTGGTCCGTGACGTCATGAAGGGGCAGAGGATTCAACACATCACGGGATCTCATGTGATCTGGAGATTCAAAAATATTCCCGTTCTGAATTGCCAGGAAAAAAAATCCTCACGTCAGTGTGTACATTTCTTTGTGCCAAACTCAGTTATCTCTCTGTACTTTCTACTCACTGCTCCAGTTAACAGTTTCCGGGGTCGAGGAAACCATCCCCCCAGTGTTGTTTTCACTTCTAAAACGCTTACAGGGATGTGACTCATCCGGACTTTCTCCCCCCAAAAACATGACACGAATCCGGCAGCTCCACAGGTTTTTTTTTTTTTTTTTGGTTGGTTTTTTTCTTCCTCTGCTTACTGATCTTTACCTTCAACATGGAGGAGCAGCTTCGGTCGCTGCTTGTTCAGAGCTGCTGCCTCTGCCTGGCGTTGCTACACATTTCAGAGGTCAGGCTGCCGTCACAACCAAAGTTGTTTTTACCTTCAACCGCTACCTACCAGTGACTTAAGCTGACTGCAGCTGAACTTTCTTGGATAATCATCAATCTGAAATGATCAGCTCACCTGTGATTCCTTTGGCTTATCTTTCTGTAATGTAACAGAGAGCCTGTGTCAGAAGGAGCACCCCCGGTTTTGCGGTTAAAAACTCGTTGATCCGAGAGGCCGCGATCACATCTCCAGCCATCTTGACTGCTTTGAATAGTCCTGTACGGGTCTGCACATAGAGCCCTCCTTCCACCCGCTGTGATTGGTTTGGTTTGGTACGTTCTGTAGCGGTGGAAATGGCTATGAAAGGGAGGACGGGACCCACTCATACCAACAGCTGTGGCCGATCAGCCTGATGATAAGGTATATCTGTTTAAAAATGATTAAACTTCAACGAACTTGCTTGACTTAAACATTAAGTTTTGTTGCAGCTCACTGAATTCTTTCTGAAGCACGAATAAACACATGCGAACAGTAAATACATGCGCTGGGCTGTTCAATATCTATTCACTAAAGAGCTGCCAGCTTGTCCTCAGAACTTGTTCACGTGCAGCAACGGACTTAGAAGTGAAAAGTGCCAAGCTTTTCCAGGATTTCCGTCATTTTGCTCTTAAGAGTTGCATTCACACCCGTCCGGGTTTACCTTCGCTGTCCGGACACCCGGTCACGTGAACGCATCTATTACACCTGTCTGAAATCTTTATTTTATTTTATTTTATTTCTTAAATTTTATTTTATTTTTTTTTATTGTGTAGAACATAAAAATGAAAAATCATTTGGCTATAGCGGGATTTTTTTTTCAACCATGCCATTATTAAACAAAAATGAAGAAAAAGAAAAAATAATAATGGTAATAATATTAATGTGGGAAATTCTAAGTAGCCCGTTACTGCTTCCATAGGATTTAAGATGGTTTGTTGCAGCCAGCTAGTGGTAATCATAGGGGTGCACGATAACTATCAGGCCGATAACAGGAAATTATGACATCATCCCGATAACTCCGATATCATGACGAATAGCCCCGATAACATATATATTTCTGTCAACACGGCAGTGCCTCGCTCCCTCTGAGCCTTGAATGAGCGGCAGTGAATGTTATGTTCAAGTGACGTTGGCATAATCAGAAAAACGATTACTCAATAAGGAAAATCAAGAATACCCCCTCATGCCAGAAAACAACTCGTTAACTCGGTCATAATTTTGGTAGTTGCTGACTTGAATTGATATTCGCAGTATTCTCCCACGTTACACATAAAAAAAGAAAAAAATGGAAAAGGCTGAAAGAAGCATAAGCTTTACTAGGTAAAACCCAATCAGCCACCTACAACATAACACTCGCTTCCATGGAGTTTTGAAATCGCGCTTATGTGAGCTAACGGAAGCTTATGCTAACGTGCGCAAGCCAGCAGCAGTCTAACCTCTCCTCTCCCTCATTCCTCTCATCTAAAGCTTCCATGAGATTAAAAAATAAAAAACAAAAACTACTGAATCTCATTTACTTTAATTAAAGCTATTAATTTAAATGGAACCACTAGCCAAAATACTTTAAATGTTAATCTTTTTCAGTTTGTAATTCTGATGCATGTATTTTTAATGTCTTTATTTATTTTTTTTTATATCAGTCAGTAATGCACCTTATTTAAGTTAATGTGAGATATCAAATAGGTTTGATAGCTTTACGAAAATGTTTGAGAGGCTTGCCGATAGATATTTATTTTTTCATTGGAAAAAATAAATATCTGTTCATTTAAAAAGTCAAAACTGTTTTTGGTTTTGTTCATAGTGTTGATGTAATGATCTTAGGTATATGTGTGTGTTATCGGTATCGGCCTTAAGGAGCTGATGATTTTTGAACACAGACGGACCTATTGGGGGGTGGGTGAGGGTGTTAACTGTTGCACACAACTGTACAATCAGCTGAGCAGCGTGTCGTTGACCCTGGTGTCAGTCATGGGGTCCTTCCTTCCAGACTGGGGTCAGGAGTGCATCAGAGGTCAGGGGAGATTACCTACCAGCGCTCGTTACCTCCAATACCCCCCAGTACTGACCCAGGGGAGTGTGGTAACACCCCCTCACCACACTCCTTTCCTGCACACACACACACACACACAACAACAACACTCTCACACAGTCTCCTAAACCTGGAGGAGCTCAGGAGAGGGTGACCCGGGGGTAGGCTAGTGGGAAAATGTGGAGTGGATTATGTTATCTTGGATAATGTTGGTTGACCACACTGACAGCTTGTTGATCCCTCCACCCCCACCAACACTTACAGTGTTTCCCTACACATGCAGATATTTTTTTCTCCCCCCTCCACTCGACCTTCTCTCTCTCTCTCTCTCTCTCTCTCTCTCTCTCTCTCTCTCTCTCTCTCTCTCGTTTCAGCGTTGTCATTCATAGAGTGCCAAAGCCTGCTGCTTTATTAAAGCCCAGGAAGAGCAAGGCCTGGCCCGGGTTCAAACAGCCCTGCAGCTGGGACCTGTTACATTTTCGGCAGACTGCCCTCTCCGTCTCGCTGGCTATAAATAGCCCCGGTGGTTTGTCTCCCTCGACCAAGGAAAAGAGTTTTTTTTTTTTTTTTTTTTTTTTTGGGACACACCACACACAGATTAATAACCGTGGGAAGCAATGAAAGCTTTGTGTCTGCTGCCGAGGTCAGGAGGTGTTGCAGCGTAGTTTCAGATGCTGCTGCGGTGGGTCCATTGGCATCAGACGGTGGAAACAAGCCATCATCTTTGTTTTGTTTTGTTTTTGTTTTTTTAATTTTCTTATTTGTTTAAGGTTTCCAGGTGAATATTAACTGCAGAAGCTTCATGTTTTGGGGGAAATCCCACAAATACAGTTTGCAGATGAGCCCTAGTTCGGTGGCTCCAGCGGCGTGGATCGTCTCCAGGTGGGAGCCGGCTGGCTGAGGTCAGCTGCAGTGGCTCCTCTGGTCCGACGGGGCTTCAGCTGAGGAGTGGGCCCAGCTCCAGTCGCCGCAGACACTTCCACTTCCTAAACGCTATTTTCATAGAAACTCCCGCCGTAACAGTATCCACCCCCTGGCACAATGATCTCCTGGGCAAGAAAACGCTCCTGGCGGATGTAGTGGGCAGATTCATTCATTCATGGCCAATTTTTTTTCCCTTTCTATTGAGAAAGTAAATCTCCACTACTGTTCTTTTTTTTCCCTTCTACTTTTTGTTCTGTATTTGATTACACTGTGACTTTTTGGATTTTCATAAACTGATGCGCTCATGATGCGTTTGCGTTGATGGAGTCACTTCTTGGATTGGGAGAAAGTCATGGATTCTTAGGAATGTCCAGTCCAAAAGGCTTCGTATTTCTAAATGGTGCCATGTCACCCTTCTGTGTCACCCTGGTGGACTCTGAACAACGTCCTGGGGCAAATCTGGCCCACAAGGTCAGCCGAAGACAATTATGCACTGACAAACCGTGGTGGACTACAACTACATGCCCCACAATGCATCTTGATTTCGTTCCCAGTGTCATTATGGTATCAACCCACACTGATTGTCAGCATCTCAGATTAAGCCATTTCCTACAGCAGATTTGTGGTTAAGAAAGTCGGAAGAAAAGAGAAACTTATGAAGAGGAGCCAAGAAAAAAACAGTGTTCTGTTGAAACAGAAAACAAGCTTTTATGTGTTCTTGGCGCTTAGCGCTTAAATACCAAACAACAGTGTAGTAATCTTTGCTAGAAAAAGCAACCAAAACAAAAGCTTCTTTGTTTTTTTTTTTTTTTGTGTGTGTCCTGAAGGCAAATTTGTCTGGCACAACTCTGTAAAAGTAATGAATTATCTCTATTATTGGTAGGTAGTTTAGTAATATGATTATATGAAAGAATAACTAAATCTAAGTGGCGTTGGAGTTGATGTGGCCTGAGACAGCGCTGGTCTACAGACTTGAACCCCATTATAGTAATGCAAAGATGCTCAGGGTGAATAGATAAATGGCACCGGTCTAAGGACACTAATATGTAACTGATCAAACCGTTTTCATGCAGTTTTTAATGCTGAAATTCTTAACATCACTGCACGATGTCTTAAAAAAAGGTTCATAGAGGTGGTAATGTTGTTCTGGTGTCTCCTCCAGCCTCCAAGCCCAATGGACCAGGTAGGGAAGATGCGTGGCCAGCCGTATTCGGGACCCAACCCCTACTCTCAGCAGCAGCAGGGGGCTCCCACAGGACCCGGGCCCCAGCAAGGAGGCTCTTACCCAGGGCAGGGCTACGGACCTCCAGGCCCTCAGAGATACCCGATGGGCATGCAGAGTCGCACGCCCGGCACCATGGGCAGCATGCAGTACGGACAGCAGGTGGGTGGGGGCTAGGGCTGTAGCGATACACTTATCTCGCGATACGATACACGATATTTGGCTCACGATACGATATATATCGATATTCAACTTACAATACATTTACATCATTTTCTGGAAGATTTTAAAGAGACAAAGTGATTTTGGTGACATCTTGTGAGTGTTCCAATGACTTTGTTTGAATTAATTGAACTGAAAGCATCAATTACACATTATATGGCTGACAGGCAGCTTGCAAATGCTGGACAAAATGAATAAAAGATTTGTTGAGAAAAATAGTTTCATTTATTTGAACAGTGCCAATTGTTGTTTGCAAGCTTCTAAAGGTGGGACGCGGGGGTTTTGAAAGAAGCTTAGAATATCGATGCTCGCGGCTGAAAAATCAATTCTCGATAAAATATTGATATATATCGCAGAATCGATAAAATCGCTAAGCTAGTGGGGATTCCTCAGAAGTTTATTACAGCTTGGCTTCAGTCTTCCTGTACCACCATCTCCACGTAGTTTAGCTGAGCAGATGTTCTTCTGCATTCATCACTTGTGCAAAGTGAGTAAGTAGACTCGATTTATTATGTCTGTTGTCTCGAGTGGCTACAAAAACAAGCGAATGTTGGATGTGAAACTAACTTTACCGTCCTGCGGTGGTAACTTAATTTACAGCGACAGTAAATACAAATAACCTTTTTCTGGTCAACACACCCATCTGGCAGCACCTTAAGGCTAAACTTGCTGCGTTAACGCGTTAACTTTGACAGCCATATTGAAAAATAAAATGATTTTTTTTTTTTTTCCAAATTCAAGACATAGGTTTTTGTCTTACTGGTGCGCAAAATGAACCTTATATTAACATCACTGTGTTCAAAGAACAAGACCAGTACAATGCATGAACTGCAGAACATACTTTACTTATTATTTATTTGTATTTGTTTTCTGAACCCGCTTATCCTCACTAGGGTCAAGAGAGTCGCTAGAGTCGGGTGCGTGTCTTGACCTCTGCCGAACCCCTGAGACTTACTCACCAAACCCCTAGGGTTCGATCAAACCCAGGTTAAGAACCACTGATCTATACGGATATAAAAGGCAGACACAGCCACAATAATATCAGTACTGTCTCCACTCTGTGTGGAGGAGCAGCGACTCTACTCTTGAGTCCCTCTCGGATGACTGAACTTCTCCCCATAGACAGAGAGTCTTGCCTTTCGGCTCAGCCGTCTCTTCACCGCAGCAGACCGGTACAGAGTCTACATTACTGCAGAACAAGGCACAGTTTTGGAGGTAGTCATGCTCATCCACGCTGCTTCGCATTTGGCTGCAAACTGCTCCAGTGATAGCTGAAGATCGTGTCTTGATGATGCCAACAGGATCGCATCATCTGCAAAAAAAAAAAGCAGAGGCAGACTTCCCTGGACACCAACCAAGACCGAGCTCCCATGCTTTGTCAAGGAGCAGGATGAAGATGGGGGACAGCGAGACCAGGCGAGACGGGATGGGGACATGGTGCTTCTGTGGAACTGGATCAGTACTTATATATTTATAACATAATCAAGTGTCAGCAGTAGAGGGCATAAACTCTCCTCCTTTTGCATCTGCTAGTAGTTTGCACGATATCGATAGTTCATTCTTGCACGAACATATTTTCTTCACATGTGGACTATATCCACATCCCCATGTTGGTGGAATTGCATTTTTGAGTCTTGTCAGAGGATTTAAATAGACAGTTATACTGACAAAGCTCCATTGCTCTCTGGGCTGACATTAGCAGACAGTTCGCTTCAAATACATATCTCGTCCTTATTCAAAATACCTTCTACTCACGTTGTTTTAGTCCTAAACAAAATGTACGCTCCTGACCATCTAACAACAGACCTGGAGTTGATGCAACTCCAGAAGCGTCCAGAAAAAGCATGTGCTAAACGAAGCTCTCTTGACAGGGAGTCAAATGATGGGTGAGAAAGTTTAAAAAAGCATGATCAAGATAATGACTCAGATCCAGGTGAAAATGGGATGTAACAGGTGCTTCTTCTACCACCAGAAGACGCCAGCTGCTTCTTGTGTCCACTCAAAACAGAGGTAACCTGTGACATAGTCAATAAACCGACAGCAGAGCAGCGATTATGTTTGCACCCAGCTTTTAGCAAAGCATTAATGTACCCCGGCGTCATCCTGCATCATCATGGACAACAGGTTAAGTCAGTGGAGAGTCCAGCCCGCCTGTTCTCCTCCACCGTTTTCACCTGTAAGGAGGAAGGGAAGTTGGTACTGGGCCACAGAGCCCACCAGTGCCGTCGCTTTTTCAATGTCAGGTGTCCTTTCTCACCTGACGAGCGAACTATGGGGGAAGTTCAAGCTGCGCAGATGGACACAGTGGGCAGCACCTTTTTCTGGCAACGCTGTCCGATTGAAACCCGTGAACACCAGGTTTGCAGGAGAGCTGCTGCGAGCAAACCACTTCTTGGACTCTGCCAGTCAGTCAGCCTTTCTGTGTGGAGAAAGGCAGAGAAACTCCCGTGGAGTTGAAGCCTTTTCTTCCACGTCCTCCGCCTGTGGTCTTGTGCCCATTGTGCGATGTGATTATCTCATGGTGGCCTGCCTGGTGTCAGACCGTGAACTCGATAAGTGCCCTGCAGAGAAGAAAACAGCTCCCCTGCCTTTGTCAGACAGACACAAGACAGACACTTGATGATGTTTTAAATGTGCTGCCATTCTTTGTGACTGTCTTGTATTTTCTTTGGATTCTTGAGTGGCGACCCCCCCCCCCCCCCCCCCCTCCCTCCCTGCCCTCTGTGCTCGTCAAAAAAAGGAGACCATGGCACTTCTCATTATTTTTCTTTTTTTAATTATACGTTGGTGTTCCCTCACAAGGTCGGCGCTTTCTCCCTCCATGCCTCTTGAGTGCCGCGAAATGAAAACGTACAATTTCAAGGCAGAAATGGGAATATTAATTTCAAGGAGATTCAATCAAAAATGGAACTTTTTTTTTTTTTTAATGGCGGTATTTTTATGTGATGCACGACTGAATTCCAACACTTTGCTGTGTTAGTTTTTATTTTATTTTTTGTGCTTTTGCAGAGGGTGTTTTTCTTTTTGTTTCTATAGTACAAGCAAGATGGCAAGAAGCTGTTGATTTAGCTGGAAAAAAAACTGCAGAAAACAGGTGAAAAATTATGTATTTTGTGTCTTAAGATGACCGAAGATTGGTTTACGCCTCAAATGATTAACACCACATAAACCCTCTGCATAAGTGACGGCGTTTGTAAGTTGTATTTTCTCCTTTGGCGATGACAATGGATGTCCAGAACCTCATTAATGTTGGCAGTTTAATTTCTAGCCATCAGGGTTTTCTACGTTTTAAAAAAAAAAGACGCTGACATCTCCAAAGAATTGTAGCAGAGGTCATATTTTAATATACTGATGTGAACAACTGCACAAAAAGGTGCCCTTTGGTACCCCTCCCACTCGCAGCCATTTCCACCGGTACAGAGCGTACCGAACTAGTCGTTGCAGACCGGGGGTGGGCGTTTTACCGTGACTCATACAGGAGCAAGTGGCTGGTGGTGGTTTGCTGGGCTAACCTACTCAGGCATTTGTGGACGTCTTCTGACGTTCGAAAGCAGAAGTGAACTTGATACCGTATCCCATCCTCTTGTTTTCCCATCTGATGCCAGCACTTAAAGTTTTTTTGTGAATTGTGTGCTGTGTGGTTGCTTTTAAATATCTTTAAATGTTGTAGTTTTTCTTTCTCATTTTTGACCCCCCAGCCCCATTTTTATTTCTTCTCACGCCCTCTAACTCAGAGGCGTGAGACTCATTTTCACTGAGGGCCACATCAGCATCATGGTTGCCTTCGAAGGGCCAGATTGACAGCACGAGTGTAACAAAATGCTATGTAAATCAAAATATATTAGAACTACATCTTATTGTGTTGTTAAATAACAGATTCTGTATTTATTTCCATGTTTTCTGTCAAAATGCCGACGTAGATTATACTCTTTCACGACTGACATCGCCTCATAACACAAAAGACATACTTTTTTTTCACCTTGAGATACAAACCTGTATTCGCTTTGTTGATGAAACTGCCTTCCTTGTGCATCAATTTCTTTTTCTATGACATGTTGGGATTAGTTTGTAGAGGTTTTTCTCAAATCCATCAGTTCTGAAAATCGTCTTGAGTTCTTGCTCATGGTGATATACTGTTATCTTTGTGGGTAATGATGAAATGCATTATGGGAGATGTAGTTTATTGTCAATATGTGTTTTAAAGCGGCGTAAGCTTATTTTAAGTCTTAAAATATCAGTAAAATTTAAGCCAATAGTGCAGAAGCGCTTGAGGGCCACATAAAATGACGTGGTGGGCCACATTTGGCCCACGGGCCTTGTGTTTGACACATGTGCACTAACTGATCCTCTTGTTGCATATCTAGATGTCTGCCTATGGACAGCAGGGCCCCGGAGGCTACGGCCAGCAGAACCAGGCCTACTACGGTCAGCATGGCCCGCCGCCTCATCCTGGACAGCAGCAGCCCTCGTACCCTGGCAGGGAGTCTGGACCTGCCTATCCTCAGCAGGGCCATCCTTCCCAACCGCCCGGCCAACACGGTCAGCCGGGGCCCCCTTACCAACAGTCCCAAGGGCCCCACGGCCCCTCTCCAGGTCAGCCTCCCTACAGCCAGCCTTCACAGTCTCAGCCGGGACAGCCACCTTATGCCCCCCCCCAGCAGCAGCAGCAGCAGCCTCAGCAGCCACAGCAACAGGCTTCCCAAACTCAGCAGGGCCCTCAGGGGCAGCCTGGTTACCCACAAACCCCTGGACCAGGACAGCAGCCACAAACGCCACAGCAGCAAGGACCCCCACAGCAGCAGCCACCACAACAACAACAGCAGCAGCAGCAGCAGCAGCAGCCAGGAGGCCCATCTCCCCAAGCCCAACAAACCCCAGGTCACGGCCAGCAGAGCCAGCCGTCGCCGTACTCCCAGACACCCCCTCTGCAGCAGCAACAACAGCAGCAGCAGCAGCAACCACAGCAACAGTCACCATATCAGAGGTTCCCCCCTCCTCCACAAGTAAGGCCTTCACCGTTGCAAACCAGAACGTGTAGAATCTTTTGTAGGGCTCTCTAAAGTGACTACTGGAGCTTTAATAGATGAAGGAGAGAATAACAGCTGGATACAGCAAATATACAGCACAGCCACTCTTACATTACATGCAGGCTCAGAGAAAGCATCTCTAACACCGTATTGTTATAATTCTGTTCATTTTCACGTGCTACTCCCTTAAAAACCCACCTCTGCACGTGTGGTCACATGATTCCACCTCATCCAGCAGAGGAAGAGAGTGAGGGGGCCGTCCAGCATCACCTCTACTCCCTATGTAGTGCACAGCTGCAGAGCCAGTCTTTTTTTTTTTTTTCTTTTGGTTTTGTTTTTTGGAGCTTGTTAACTTTATCTTTAGCATTGAAACTAAAATATGTGGAGCAGAAGAGCTTGACGGTAAACACTGAGTTTTACGGGCCACGTGCCCTGCAATGGATTGACTGGGGAGAAATATTCACATCAGTCTTGGTTGTGACAGTCTGGAGATCTGTTTTTTTTAGTCGGTTATCAGCCACTTTATTGCCCTTCGCTGCACGAGCAAACAAGTGCTAGTAAAATGCTTGACTGGGAGATTTCTTTCTTTTTTTCTGTGCCCTGAACCAATTGTGCTATCTCCGTCTTGTTTTTCTAATCAGGAACTTTCCCAGGACTCATTCAGCTCCCAGTCCAGCATTCCTCCCTCTAACCAGCCCAACAAGAGCAGTCCAGAAGACGGCATCCACGCGCGGCCGTCCAGTCTGCCGGTGAGCACTCTTTTCACTCGCTGTCCGCTGCAAACACAGGACGGGGGCATTTTATTTTATTTTATTTCATTCTACCCTCAAATATCTCACAAAGCACAATAAAAAACAACCTGATTGGGAAATAAGACCTGGGGAAACGCAACCTTGGAGAAAAAACATGTTTTGTTTTTTTCCTTTCTGCTGTTTATTTAAAAAATGACCCTCATGATTCAGCAGCTTGAAGGTCCACGTTTGTGAAGAAATTCTTATCTGTTCCTCTTCACAGCATTGAGGGTTTTTTTGGTCTCCACTCAGCTCTCTGAAGGTCCCACCACTGCATCTTTAGTCAGAATAGCAACGCTCCCTCACAAACCGAACTTCTCTGAATCGCTTCAGAATCGTTTCAGAAATTGCTTCTCTGAACGTTGTATGGTCCAACTTCGGGAATTTTTCCTTTTCTGAAAAGCGTCAGCCATCTTGAATGTTGTGAACGCTGAACTCTGTGTCGTTCAGAGACGGGTTTCTCACCCTTTTTGCGCTGATGTCCATCAAGAGCACTGCTTATGTCTTACCCTCTTGGCACTGTATTATCACCCAGTAAACTGGTCTGGAAAACATCTGCTTTTATAGAGGTCTGCACACCTGCTGAAGATTTCTTTTTTTTTTTTTTTTTTTGATAAATTAACAACAGTATGAAGAAAAAAGTTTTTTTTTTTTTTTGTTCATCTGATGTTTTATTTGCCTTAGCCGGTTTTTATTATGTTTTTACACAATGACGAGGTTAAAAGACTGCTAATTTTTGGACGTGACGACATGCATGTGGAGTTTGTGTGGTCAAGCTGAGAGATGCTGAAGCTTTAAAGATGTTTGTCATTGTGCCAGATTTTCCTCCTCTTAGCATGTAATTATAAAAACTGCAGCTCCTGCTGTGTTTTTGTTGTTTTATTTTTTTTTATTAAACAGAAACCTCGTCCCTTCATAGCAACCTCTGTGACGGCACACACATGACGAAGCGCTATGCACTTACGTAGGTTTCTTGTGGCTTGTTAGTGGAAGAATGGAAAAAAAAAAAAAAAAAAGAAGTCGGGGCAGAAATGTGTCTCTGCCAAGACGAGGACTAAAAATTTTTTTTTGTGTGTGTCTGCATTTATATTCATGGTTAGTGCCATTGTCTAGCAAAACCATCTAGTATTTATATGCAATTTAATCTTATAGCAGACTTTTTTTTTTTTTTTTGTGGGAGTGTGAAGGGTGAATGTGTCCTTCACCAGTCCTCTCTGGCAGTAAATTCTAATGTCTTTATTAACATCTTAAATCCCAATTTCATCAGAGAGGACTAAAAAACACCAGCAGTGAAACATTTAAAGACAAAGACAGTTAAAGAGACACGACAGTGAGGGTGTGGTGTGTGCTGGGTTGTGAAGTGTGAGGGGTGTTGTGTAGTGTTGTGTAGACGAGGACTGAAACTGAAACCAAGGCTGGTGTTTGATAACCCTGCAGCTCAGATAAAGGTGAGTGTACCGCTGTTAAGGAGGCGTCTCTGTGTAACACGTTGCAGTTCCCATGGCAGTGTTTATAGGTCAGACTCCGGAGCTAACCTCGTTCTGGGCCTCGGGGAAGGAGAGTGAGAAATGAGATCATTAATGAAAGAGAATGAAAGTAAGAGAGTAGAGTTTGGTGGGGGGTGGGGGGTGGGGACAACTTCAAACAGGGTGAGTGATTGGATGGAGCAGGAGATGCTGAAGAGCAGCGGGCTCACAGCAGTGAGAGGCAGAGCCATCCAGGCCAGTAGGGGATGCCCCAAGGATGTGTTTCCCTCCTCTTTTATTTATTTCTCTTATTTCTTTATCTATGCATGTTTCTCCAGGCTTGGCCGTCTGGCCAGCAGGCCAGACTGGGGATGTCTTTGTTTGTTTATTTGTCCATTTTCCGACAAACTTCCCGGGGATTCCCTTTTGGCGTGGCGTCATTGGCTGAGAGAGCCGTTAATCTGGCTCAGGTAGACGTAAACCGAGCCCCTTCATCCTCCTCCTCTCTACTCCTGCAGAACACATACGTGTCTAATCGCAGGTGTCAGGCTCGAGGCCCACGGCCCAGATCCTGCCCACCGCCTCACTTCATCTGGGCCCTCCAGAGTGTGAAGAGATGGTCACATCCTTCCAGCTAGAACGTTTGAGGAGATGTTGCAGGCGTTAGTCGCTGTAGTGAGGAGAGCTACCAGGAGACCGTCGGCCAGCGACTTCACTGTAAAAACAGTTTTACAAAAGTCAGGATTCTAGAAGAAAAGGTTTTTGTCAATTTTTTTTTTTTTTTTTTTTTTTTTTTTTACAGCAAATATTTGCAATTTGAGGACAAAAGTCAATTTGATGTCAAATCTGTAATATTGCAAAAGTTGATATTTTATGACCAAAAAACAAACCCAAAAATTGTATAATAACAATCAAATAAAAATGATTGTAATTTTAAGTAAAGTTGACATTTTGTAAAATTAGTTATAAAGTCATTTTAAAAAAATTCCCTCTCTCTTTATTTTGGCATTTAGCAAATAGAAATAATTTTGTTAACTGATCTTAAACAGGAATGTTTAGTCTGCTTAAATTTATATCCTAGTGAATGTAAACTTCTTGTTCCAGTGTAATAGTTCTGATTATTGTTATTATAACAGTAAATCAAGCTGCACAGTAAAATTCCTTTCCAATGTTAGATTATTTTTCCTTTATGAATAGACTAAACTCTTCTTAAAGGGACAGTCCAACATTTTGGGAAGTGGGGGAAAGCTAAATATACGAGTCACAACCTTTAAATGAGAACGTTTTGGGAGCCGAGTTGAGCTGGTGATGACATCAACACATCGGCGAGGAAGCTGATGTGGACCAGCAGGGGCTCAGTCAGACTGAGAGGAGGAAGGTGGGGGGGTTACAGACTCACTGTTGCTGCCCCCAGACTCTGGACAGAAGCTGCTGTAAAATACACATACTGGATGGATGTAAAAGACACGCTGCTTTTAGTAATTAGTGAAATATAACCCTGGAAATCAGTTCATCATCTGCTGTCTGTTTTTATACTCCTTCATATTGCATTTGTCCACCCGTTAGCCATCTGATTGAAACCTCGCCCTTTGACTGAGTCGAGGGTGGATTATTTGCACGTATTTGTGCTTCTCGCCTATGTTGATCTGAGGAGATGCGTTCCTTTTACTCTCCCGATAAAATCCCGATCCGGCGACCGAGCGGTACACGGCATTTAGCTTCTTTAGCGGCGCCCACGCGGGAGCCAGACAAACATCACCTCATCAGCAGCACAGATGGGTCCGTTGGAGCCGGGCGCACAGAAAGTCCTTCATCTGTTGGGCTGCTAAGGTGGGAATAAAGGTGTGGAAGAGGCTTCGCGCCTCCTGGAAGGTGCAAGTAGGAAAGTAACAGTCAGCTTGAGAGAGGTGGATAAGAAGAGGAGGAGGAGAGAGAGTTAAAAAAGCAAAAAACACCAGCAAAGACACAGGCAGGGGTTGCAGGACCAGCTGAGCAGGCTGAACTGGTTCCCAGCTTGCCCTGGCTCCAGGTCAGGCAGGTACAGTTTAACTGATTATTCACCGCGCTGCGGGTCAGGAAATCTCCTCGCATTTTTACAGTTGAGACCCTAAAGCCGAGGCGATCTTGAGCAGCTTACGGTGAACGCAGCAGTAGAGGCTGCGCGGCACGGTCGTCCTTGTGCGGCGCGCCATGTTCTTGTGACCTACAAACGTTCAATTTGTTTCTTGGAAAGAGATGAATTAACTGTTAAGTGGAGGGAGGCAGAGAGAGAGTGGGGAATAAAAAAGGACATTTTTTGTGCACTCCAATGACGCACATTATTGACTTACTCTGTAATGAGTAACCATAGTTGCTGATTAAAAGGGCGCTCCACTAGTTTTACTTGTGAAAGCGGTTGTTTGGTGTCTCCTGTGGTCCCTGGATGAACTTTCAGGGCCTCGGTCTTGATCGGGTTTTCAGTAAATATTGTTTCTCATCAAAACCAGCGCAGCTATGCTTTTTTAAATTTCATATGCAGCGTGAAGTGAGAATGAAAGTGTGCATCGCTTCACTTCAAAGGCGTTTCGCATCACGACTCAGAGAATCATTAAAACGAGCTAAAAGAAATAATCTCAGATCAGCCAAAAACTGGTCCTGTTGAAGCTGGTCTGTGACTGGTCCTTGTTGAAGCTGGTCTGTGACTGGTCCTGGCAGCAGCTTGGTTCTTTGGTTCTTCTCTTTCAGATGTGCTGCGGCGTGTCTGGATCCAGTTTCAGTCAGGTGGTCTCATGTTTAAAGCAAAGACTGATGTGACTTCGTCAGGCCCAAAATGTTTTTGTTGTTGTTGTTGTTGTTTTTTTCAATGTTTTGTTGGGCTGCTTTTCTTTTTTATTTTGTTTCCCTAAAACAAAACCCAACTAAGCGTTAATGAATTTGGCAGCATTTATCAAACAAGAAAATGTTTGTAAGAAACTGTTCTAACTAGTGTGTGACAGATGTGTTAAACCAGAAAAATAGCTTTACACAAATATAGACAGTGTTTCAAGTAATCAGCTACGTTAACAAAAACTTGTCTTTTATATATAAAGGGTTCATTTATTGGATTGATTTTTATTCTGTATTTTTAAAAACTGTTTTTAATTTAATTTAGTATTATTCATTCATTTATTTTAATTTAGTTAAAATTCATTTTATTTTAATATTATTTTATTTTTTTTCACAACAAGCAGCACAGAATTTCATTGTACCTAGTATATGAGAAAGACTGTTCATTCGTTCATTCCTGTTAATTCATTCGTTCATTCCTTTGTTCGTTTATTCGTTCATTCTTTTGTTCGTTCATTCGTTCATTCCTTTGTTCATTACTTTGGTTCATTCCTTTGTTTCATTCATTCATTTCTTGGTTTGTTTGCTTGTTCATTGGTTTGTTCACTCATTCATTCTTTTGTTCTTCATCTGTTTGTTCATTCCTTTGTTCATTCATTCATTCCTTTGTTCATTTGTTCATTTGTTCATTCATTCCTTTGTTCATTTATTTATTCATTCACATTCATTCCTTTGTTCTTTCGTCCATACGTTTATTCCTTTGTTAGTTTGTTCATTCATTTTTCCTTCGTTCATACTTTTGTTTATTGGTTTGTTCATTTGTTCAGTCCTTTGTGCGTTCGCGCACTTCCTTTTGTTCTTTCATCCGTTCGTTTATTCCTTTGTTCATTCGTTCATACATTCATTCCGTTGTTGGTTCGTTTATTCATTGGTTTATTCATTCATTCATTTCTCTGTTTATTCATCTGTTCATTCATTAACGTGATGATTAAACGTGCTAACTGAGGCCTGGACAGTCTGGGTTTGTGCTCTTGGGCTTCATGCAGTTTCCCACCAGTGAGCGCCACCTGGCTGCTACTCCCTGTTTGTACTTATTTGTTCCTGTGAAGCAGTGATTCCCAAAGTGTGGGCCGCGGCCCCCTGGTGGGCCGTCCCGGTACTGCAGGTGGGCCGTGAGAGGTCAATAAATTAAACAAATATGTTTTAAATCCTCGATCTTTTTTAAATATGTTTTTAATTACTGTAAAATATTAATGACATGATTTAAAAACATTAAGAAGTAATAAAACAAACCAGTTAAGTGTTATTCTACTGTCATCTTAACTTAATATGACAAGTGTCACCTTATTTGTTGACCCCTTACATTAATGTCAGAATATCGCTTCTAGTCCTGTATGTTGATCACAGTTGTGATTAAAGGTTTCGGTGGGCTGCGGAGATTTTTCACATTTCAAATTTGGCCTTGGTATTCTGAAGTTTGGGAATGGCTGCTGTAGAGGATTTAAAGATTGTCTTCGTTTCCACATTCTGCTTGCGCAGTTTGACCAGATGTTTTTGTTTTACGTTCTGATTCATTAAGACTCAATTAGCGGAGAGTCTGATTTATTTAACTTTAATCTTGCCTCTGTGTAGGGCTGTAGCAATACACTAATCTCACAATACGATACACGATATTCAGCTCATGATACGATATATGTCGATATTCATCTAACGATACATTTACATCATTTTCCGAAAGATTTTAAAGGGACAAAGTGATTTTGGTGACATCTTGTGAGTGTTCCATTGACTTTGTTTGAATCAATTGAACTGAAACCATCAATTACACATTATATGGCTGACAGGCAGCTTTCAAATGCTGGACAAAATGAATGAAAGATTTGTTGAGAAAAATAGTTTCTTTTATTTAAACAGTGCAAACTGTTGCTTGCAAGCTTTTGAAGGTGGGACACGGGGGTTTTAAAGAAGCTTAGAATATCGATACTCACGGCTGAAAAATCTATACTCGATAAAATATCGATATATATCGCAGAATCGATAAAATCGCTCAGCTCTACCTCTGCGTCTCCGGCGGACGTAACTGTAGGTCATCAGGAGCTCCATCGGGGTTCTGACGGATGTAAAACAGCCCAGCGTCTCGCCGTCACCACCGAGCCTTTTGTCCTCTCTGGATGTGACGCTTCCTTTCCTTGTCAACCCTCTGAAAGGGGAGAACAACACCAGGCAGACCACCATCAACTTCTCTTCTTCTGCTCCTCGTCCTTTCTCGGGTCTTTTGTGCGGCCCCTCTCTGCCGTGGGGCTAATCCCTACTCGGGACCGCCCTCAGCTTGTAGTGCTCCTCTTTTCTGATGTGCCCGAAAGTGCTCAAGTTCCTGAGAGGAAGGTCGCACGTTGGTCACGTGCCCACGCCCAAGTTCATCTTTTGGTTGCGCTGCCTCCTTGATCTCTGGCCGCTTTCTGGCTTTTCAAACGGGATCCTTCATCTGGAGTGCTTTTATTTTGAAGGGACCGGGTCAAAGCTGTCGGCTATTTATATCTGCTGCCCAATAAATGGAGGTTTAATTAAGTGAAGTCCACCTGGAGTGTAGTAGTGTATAACAAAGCCTTATCCTTACATTTCTAGGACTTAACTTTCTTCTTTGATTTTTTTTTTTTCTTTAACAGTCATTGACTCAGCTTCCTCGTTTTCTGATCTCCAAATCTTCACCACGCATGGGCTCCACCCTCACATGAATCCGGTCTTATCCCATTAAGGACCACTCACGTCATAACAGACCCCCCCCCCCATGACCTTTAATCTCATGTGCCAAGCCTCCTGATATGAACCGAGGGATCTTCCATTCTTGCCGATCAGCTCCAACCCCCCACCCCACCCCCGGCCCTGCTCTGCCCAGCCCAGTTCTGCTCTCCTGCTGCAGCTAAGCTTGTTTTTGCGACATAGCTCTGGAGCAATCAGCCTTACAAGGCCGGCCCCCCCCAGCCCAACCCCCTTTCTGTTCCTTTTCCAATATTAGAGTCCCTTTTTTCTCTACTTCTCTTCAGTGTTTAATATGCGTATATTTCTCCATTCCTCTCGTCTCTCTTGTTCCTCTTTCAGTCTAAATTCTCATTTTGTCTTTCTCCCTCGCCTGCAAACCCCCCCACGCATGCACGCGCACCTCCACCCCTCCCCTCCCGCTCGCTCTCGCTTTTCTCTCAGTTAGTCAGCTTTCATAACGCTGTGCTGCACAGCTTTGTTTTTTTGCGACGCTCTGATGATATTCAGAGTCCGGGGCCAGTTTCCTGTTGCTATTCTGGGGGCCTTTGCTTCCTTAGTGAACATGTCCTATTCAGATTCCTGGGTCTCTGCCCCCCCCCCCCCCCCCCCCCCCCCCCCAATAGTTCCTCTATGATTTTTAATGAAAGTACTTGAGAAAATTCAATCTGCTGACAGTGTGTGTTGCCTCACATTTGCTTCACTGAATTGTTTCTACAGGAGAGGGAAAAAAAAAACCTGTTTTGCTCTTCTTAGCGTGCACACACACTGAGAGCACTCTCGCTCACACTCGCCCGCGCTCCCGCGCCCCTCCCCTCTGCCTCCATTTCTGCTGGGCTGAGCTAGTTTTGCAGCACAAAGACTGTGGCTGACTGCAGCACTGTCTGTCCTCTGCTTTCTCCTGCTCTCAGCTGGCCAAAGCTGCTGAGCCTGGATGGATGAAGCTGGCCTCACAATGAAATTAGCTCTCACTCTGTGAAATAACCCGGTGTTATATATATATTTATATATATTTTTCTCCCCCTCCTCTCTCCTGTTAATTCACTGATGGTGTTGTTTGCTTTGATGTTGCCCTCTCTCTCTGCTCATCTGCGTCTGAGAGACTGTTAAAGGGGAGGGGCAGAGCTGGTCTGAACAGCACGCAGACTGGCTGTAGGGGTCTGGTGCCTCCACCACCACCCCTCCTCACCCCTCGGCCCACAGTTTCCCAGCACCCCTCACCTCGGGCCGGGCAGCTGCCTGCCTCACTTGGGCATCTGTGCGCTGCCCTGGACTCCTTGCTACTATTGTGATCTCTACAAAAGACACCCCCACCACCACCACACCATTATTTACAGCAATCAGATGACCACCCTCCCCCCTTCACCCCCCTCATCTTCAACTATGGAAAGCTGCACAGACTGCCGCTGTGTTTGTCTGTCCCCTTTGCTGTTACCCCTGCAGAGAAGCACAGTAAAGCAAATGGGGAGCGTTTTTTTATTTTCTTATTATTACCCTACGTGTTGATTAAGATGCATGGCTGGCCTCTGTTTTCTTTTTGCCTGTAACCCTGCGTCACACAGGAACGGAAAAGTAGAGCAAGTCTCTGACTTTCTTTTTTTTTTCTTCTTCTTCCCCCCGTTTCGCTGGCTGTTCTCGATGCCATCCCCCTCGCGTGGCTGCTGGTGATGGAGCTGCAGTGTAATGGTGATCTCCTGGGAGTCAGAGCGAGCTCGTTCTTGAAAGTAGCAGACGGTGTGTCTGTGGCGGCAGGGACGACGCCAGATATGCGTCCGCAGCAGGGTGCCCCTACTCTCCCGAGTGTTGCACCGCTCTGCTGTCATTGCCGGCGTTCATGTTTGCCGTTTGCCTGCATCTTTGGAGAAATGAAATTGCTGAACTGTGACGTGTTCATTTCAGGCACTGGCTAGCTTTTGATTCATCTACACTGTGTCTGTAATGGCATAAATGGGGCAAAGCTTGGCATGTGGCACCTGTGAGGTGCTGTCTTTCAGAGACTTCCTGTCCAGGCCGTGCTGTGTGTGCAGCCCTGTAATGGCTGCTGCAGGGGCCTGCTTTGCTTTTCCTCCTTTCTGCACTTCTTCCCTCATAGTGGGATGGGAGTGCCCCCTTATGGTTGTGCTCAGCCCTGCCGCAAGCCTCGAGCTGGGACTGGAGCCGGCTCTCCACAAGCCCTCGGTGGGCTTTCGGGGGCCTCAAGACGTTGGCATGGCAAGTGAGGCATCAGCACCGCCCATCTTGTGGATTTTCCCTGCTTGTTATTTGATTAAGGAACTCGGAGCCATCGTTAGGTGTTTTAATTGACCAGAAAGGCTGGATTTTGTTCCATCTGTGTCCCTTTAGTTCTTTGTGGTTCACAGAAGATGCACCTCTGGGCTCAATGGAGTCATATCAGCATGCGCAGATGGGGAAGAGGGATCAAAAGCCTGCTTTGTTGTGAACGAGTCAAAAATGGTTCAGTTATTTTACCGGGCATTCTGAGGGTGGAGGAAAAGGATAGAAGATGGAGCGTGTGTGTTTCCCATAACAATGACGGGTTTTTGTAGTGGCTGACTTCACCGTGACCCTGCCAGTCATGCTGGGAGGCTGCTGAGACACAGGCAGACAGACGTGCAGAGAAACGGCAGCATCAGGGGATGAGTGAAGGTGGGGGGGGGGGGACTGCCTTGGCTCCAGTGTGTCACCACGTGGATCACAGTAACCATGGCAGCCCCTGAGATGCAGCCAGTGTGAGGTTCTCTCGCTCCTCCGCTGTATTTTTGTGTTTTGAGGAGGAAGCCGGTCAGCCAGACGGCGGGTGAAACTCTGAGATCTGGGGGGATTGGTGTGTGTGTGTGGGGGGGTGTCAGGAAAAGTCTGTGTGACTGAGGGATGAACTCTGTCTCACCCCCCTTCCCCTCCACCACCTCCCCCCAGCAGCAGCAGCACCAGATCCAGTTACACTACGAGTCCAGAGACACACATTCCAGATATGTTTCATTATCTCGGGGTCGGCTGTGCAGCCTCTCTGATCCTTTCTGCCTCTCATAACCTCAGAAAAGGGAAAAGAAAATAAATAAATAAAAAGGGAAAAGGGCTGGCTCGGCAGACTAATGGCTCTGGTCAGGCTTGATTGATTCAGTGAAGTAATCTGCAAATGGAATACATTAGGACGGTGGAGATCACATCACTCAGACACAGCACAGGCACACTCAGAGGAGCAGTGGAGGAGCATGGGAATAATGGGGAGAGCTTTTTCAGCGCAGACAGCAGCTGCATCAGAGGGAATCTTCTTAAGAGGTTTTAGGATTTTTACTTTTGTTTTTTTTTTTTTTCCAATACTGTTTTAGCATGTTAGCGTGCATTCTTGGCATCTCATGGACCTTCAGGCTTGATGAAGACTCGTGAGCGGTTCGCAGCCCTGAAGTTCCATGTTAGACAGTGCTGGAAAAAAGGCACAAAATGGCTGCCGTGGAGAGAGATGCTCCTGCAGAAAGAGCTGCAGCTTCCTTCTCTCCACAGTCTTGCACCTTTCCTCCAGCGTGCTGGAGAACCCTGCCTTCTTGCTTATTCTCACGCCATCAGCTGCTGTGTTGGATGTAGATGATGAAGATGATGTTGCTGTGACCCACCCCACAACCACACACATCACACCCCAACTTAGCCACTCCACCACCCTTCAACTCCTCGTCCCTCATCCCCGTCATTCTCCTGCGACTAATGAGCGCGTTGAATAGCAGGGGCTCAGCAGCATCAGTATCACCAACTGCCAATGCCCCCCCTCTTACCCTCTTACCTTCCCCCTCCACGTCCAGCTTGTGCAGTCAGCAGAACAGGCCGGAGCTGTGCAGTATTGAGCCGGGAAAAATCAATGACTGCAGAGTGGGAGTCGGTTAGGAGCTTGCGTGTGTGAATGTGTGTGAGTGTGCGGCGCCCAGGCTCAGGAGCTGGAGCTGTCGCTCATCAGATATTTACAGGATGTCAGAAAGCTCGCCTTGTTTGCTGCATATGTGCTGCTGCAGCAGGCGCATGCATTTCTTCCATTGTTGCACACCAGACGAAATGAATGTCATCTTTCAGATACACTTCTCCATTGGTTGTCTTAAAGGGGACGTCCAACCATCCGTTAACTTCTGCTTTAAAGAGTTTGAGACTCGTGTCCCTGGCGTCCCTCAAAAAATATTCCACATTGGAATTGCAGACAGGAAATATGCCCCAAAAGGAAGTATTTGCGTTTGTGTTTGGCAGTTTTTCTGTTGGTTCAAAAGATAAATATTTCAATAAAAACTGCAGCGGAAACACGTTTTTCCTATCAACAGGTCGGTCACATGATGCACCAAAAAGGACAGTTGCTTTTCTGGAGAGACTCGCTCTCTCAAGCGGCGTTGTTAACCTCCCATAACTCACCCGAACTCGCCCGAGTCACCGTAAAGTTATAAATCCACTCCTGTTCCATGAAATCGTGGAGAGTGACCTTGCAGAAATCCTGCAGAGGTGGTTAGCGTGAAGTGCAGCATTTTTAGCCTTGCCATGATTTGTTGCAGGCATAAAAAAAAACAATGGCCAGAGTGGTTGATCACCACGGTGGTTCCGACATTACTTAACAGTAACGTAGTAACTTCGCTGTTGAGTTTGATCAACATTTCGAATTCTCTGATTTTCATGAAACAGACGATGTCCTCGGTCAGCGTCGACACCTGCGCAGAACACAATTCATCGCTTTTGTGTCGGTAGAGGTTGGTTAATGCTGTTCTTAGTTAACAACCTTACAGGCGGTTTCCTGAAGAAATCTCCGGTCAGAGGAATCTTAAGATGGGGCCGAGCTCCTGTGATCTCCATCGCTTGGTGTAAAGCTTGGTTTATGCTAAGTTTCCATGCACCTCTCCACAAATGTAACTACGCCTCTCATTGAAACGGACAGCATCAAACATGATTGGTCCTATCGGTAGCTTTGCATTTCCTGTTTTGTAGTTCTCAAGTCAGATTAAAGTTTGCGACTTCAGTAAAAATTGTTGTTGCTCATCATTCATCAGCTCCAAGTCACTTAAGATATGACTTATTTGCTGCGTTGCCATGTCTGACCTACATGAAGGAAGTACACAAGAGGAAGCACTGCACTGCAAGCTACAGTGCCGCAGAAGAGCACCTGCACCGCCACCTAGAGTTTAGTGGAATAGTTACCAAGTAACGAAAATGACGATGGACAACCAGAAATGTCTACAGCGACGACGGCCCTCCACATTGGCTGTGAAGTTGAAATAAAAATAAATTATGTTCAATATTACTGCAATGATGTAATTGGTGCCAGCTGCCAGTAGGAGCTTTCTTTGTTGGTTGTAGTTGTGTAAATACTGACCCCTGTAAGATCCTCGATCTTTACAAACTCTTTAGTCTGCAACTTCAATCTCTGGATTTTGGTCTTTTGATGTGAGAGGGTGTTATACAGGCAATGAAAGCAGCGTGGTCCGGTTTAGCTCCGACCTCGGGTCTCTCCGGGAGCATTTCAACCATGTCCACTGCCTCCTCGGCTGGATTTATGAGATGACGTGTTCACCCGAAGCTTTTGGGATTATGTGAGGGTTGCACAGTAGTCTGCTCGTTTAAAGGCGTGCAGTTAGCCTAATCCTTTTAAAAAGGACCCTCTCCTCATCCATCAGATCTCGTCTGAAATCCCTCTAAAATGTTTGCAGACAGCCTCCACAGGTTAGCGTAGCGGACATGTACGAGTCAGAGCCGGCTGGAGTTTGCTGGTGGGGTTATCGGCGCCATTCCCAAGTCTGACTTCCTGCCATCTCCAAAATAGATGTTTGATGGAGCAGATCAAACGGTCGCTTCTGGGACGCTTCTAAACCTCTCCATGGAGCCTCTGCTGCGAGCACTGTCGTTGATAAGAAAGCCTGCTGTTTCACGGACTTGGCAGTTAGTCTTTGTTCATCAGTTAGCCTTTCTAAAGTGTCTGGAAGACATCTAGTGTATGGTTAGTGTAAGTTGGCTTAAACCGATCCTGATATCTGAAAAAGTGTGATAAAAGCAGTGTTACAGACGCTGGTTAGTAGGGCTGTAGCGATACACTAATCTCACGATACACGATATTCGGCTCACGATACGATATATATATATATATATATATATATATAGATATTCATCTTACAATACATTTACATCATTTTCTGCATTTTCTGAAAGATTTTAAAGGGACAAAGTGATTTTGGTGACATTTTGTGAGTGCTCCAATGACTTTAAATTATTTGAACTGAAAGCATCAATTACACATTATATGGCTGACAGGCAGCTTGCAAATGCTGGACAAAATGAATAAAAGATCTGTTGCGAAAAATAATTTCATTTATTTAAACAGTGCAAATTGTTGCTTGCAAGCTTTTAAAGGTGGGACACGGGGTTTGAAAGGAGCTTAGAATATCGATACCCACGGCTGAAAAATCAATACTCGATATATATCGCAGAATCGATAGAATTTCTCAGCTCTACTGGTTAGTAACACTGACAACCATCTCTGAGGCTTAACTGAAGAGGTGGTCTTCTGTCAGATGATCAGCCCTGTGATGTTTGCCCAGAGGTGGGAGGTGGCGCTTGGGTTTACAGGAGGGGCAGTGGGCGGGTAAAGCTTCCTGCCACGGCTGTTTAAGTGAGGACCGTCACCCTGTTTGATCTCTGCTCTCTGTTCCAGAGTATTAGGACCTCAGTGCTCCGCGGCGTCCGCTGTGGTGCGCCTCTGACCTGCTCTTACACCCATGAGCGTTAGCCGGGCATCCGCCTGGGAAACCGCTTTGAAGTCGGATGCATCAAGTCGCCGCGTTTCTCCTGGTTTTTATAGCCGATGCATTCCCCCCGTGCAGATCAGAAAAGGCCCGGGTTTGTGCTGTCTCAGAAGTGAGGGAGGTACGGGGAGGGGAGGGTGGATTCTGAATCAGCGTTCTCCTCCTGTCACTCCCTCTGGGGTTCCTCCATCAGGTCACATCCCAAAAATAGCAGCGGGCGCCGTTTCAAGTGCAAAAACCGCCGGCTTCGGGGCTGCAGCCAGCCTGTGAGATTTCTCTGGGAATAGTTGGCCACCTTCCAGTGTGAGTGTATGCGTGCGTGCGTGCGTGTGTGCGTGTGTTTTCCCTCCCTGCCTCCCTCCCCCCTCCTCCTCCCTCATATTTTTTCCCCCCTCCTTCGCAGTGACTGGCAGATGAGCTTGCATTTCTGATGGAGCACATGCGCTCCACGTGAGTGGCCAGTTTGTAAACACTCACCTTGCCTCAAACGCCGGGCCGCCGTCCCGCTTTTCCTGTCTTTGTGTGTCAGCCAGCGAGGTTCAATAACAACACCACATGGCAGCAGAGTCGATGCCCAGCACCAATTATTTCAGCAGCCTCCTGAGATGACTCGTTTCAAATGTCTCCCCCCCCTTCTCATTGCGAGTCACACAAACAGAGTCGTCCTTGCCAAGACGGATCATTATCAGTCTTAGAGGGTGATACAGATTGATGTGGAGGATTTTCTTTCTTTCTTTCTTTTCTTTTCTTTTTTTTTCTTTAAAGGTGGAACAAAAATGTCTGTGAGAGAATAACAGACACACACTGATGAAGGAAAAAAGTTGCTGGAACGCACCGGAGGCTGGTTGGATTTACACTGAGTTGATTTGACTTCACTTGAGATTAAACTCTTTGTTCTTTGACTTTAAGCTTAAATAGACTTCTGTCACCGTCCCTGTGAAGAGGCTGAATATATCCGTGTCCTAAATTTACTGATTTCCTCGTAAACGTAGTCACATTTCTCCCATCTGAGCTGCTCCCATCTACGTCACTGAAGACCAGAGGCCGTGACCAGGAAGACTCTGAGCTCTTCAGGATGACCCATTCTGGACCACAAGTATAGACAAATGGAGGCAGCATGCTGGACTTCATGCACCTGTGGCAGCAGGTCTGATTGGATCACCTGAACCCAGACATGGGCAGGTGTGGCCAAATACTTCTCTGCTTTATTTCTGGAGCTCTGCAGCTCTCCGTCAGTCCTGCAGAAACAGAGGTCCGCGCTTCGCTCGGCGTCCTCAGATCATCACAGTCTTACGCTTGTAGTCCCGTTCTGGTTCTGTTTGCTTTCTCGCAAGAAAAAAAAAAAGGCAACTTCTCTTGAGACTTCTTTGTCCAGATATTGGGTCCACATCTGATTGTGACACTTATGAAACTCCAGTCTGAAAGTACTTAGTGACCCGCCATTAACAAGCTGCTGTGACCCTCTCCCTGCTCCAGGATCTCTCCGGCTCCATCGACGACCTGCCCACCGGCACCGAGGCGGCCCTGAGCCCGGGCGTCAGCACCTCGGGGGTGTCCAGCAGTCAGGGCGAGCAGAGCAACCCGGCCCAGTCGCCCTTCTCTCCGCACACCCCGCCCCACCTGCCGGGCATACGCGGGCCCTCGCCCTCACCCGTGGGCTCCCCGACAAGCGTCACGCCTTCCCGCACCGGCCCGCTTTCCCCCGCTGCTGTGCCAGGTAGGGACGGGACAGCCTCGCTGCTGCCCAGCCTCAACCAAGGTCTGCTAAAAGTCAAAGTGTATTATAGAGGGTCTGGTCTGACAAGACAAAGGTTCCTCTAAATGAGCTCCAGCTCTAAACCTCCCTGACGCATCTTTGCTGTCCCGCAGGAAACCAGATGCCGCCCCGGCCGCCCAGCGTCCAGTCGGACAGCATCATGCATTCCTCCATGAACCAGTCAGCCATGGGCCAGGACAGAGGTGAGTGCAGGAGCCACCGGTCGAGACCGTCCAGGATGTGTAGAATATCCTGGGGAGCTGTTACGCATCAGTGTTTGCATTTGTATGCATCCTTCCCTCCCGTAAACACCCCCTCAGGCTGCTCTCTGAGTGAAAATGTGCTTCTAGTCTATTCGCCAGGTCAAAGGAGGGTAAATGCTGTTCAGATACTGTCCTGCTCTGAAGAGAAGACAGCTGCGTTTCTGATGCGTGGCTGCAGCTGATTTTTTAAAGCAGCCGTATAAAAATTAACTGCCGTCTTTTTTTAACAGTTAATTCTGCTGTCGGTGTGCTGTGAGCATGTGCAAAAAAGTGTCCCGTGCTTGAGTGACGTTTCCTCCTTCTGTCCTCCAGTGTACATGCGCAACCCTCAGATGCCTCCATACGGGTCCCCTGGACAACCTGGCTCCGCCTTATCTCCACGCCAATCGTCAGGAGGTCAGATGCACGGTGGGATGGGACCTTATCCTCAGAACAGTACCATGGGAAACTACGGCCCTCAGGGAGGCCAGTATGGCCCACAAGGTGAGATTGTCGTGGAGGCTCCTGGGACCACTTTGATTAGGTAGTGGAGGTGTTGAGCGGCACTCTTTGCTCTGTCGTGCAATGCAGGATTCTTCTGGTAGTACTGGAAATATGAAAGAAAGTGAATTTTTACCACTTAAATAATAAAAAAAAAATCTTCAGCTTTATACGGTCAGGCAGCCAAGTGTGAATCCAAGACCATGGCTCTCGGTCGGAAAAGGGTGGAACTGCCCTCTCTGGGTCAGTATCGGGTGCTGCCTCAAGTGGAGGAGTTAAAGTGTTTCAGGGTTTCGAGGGAAGAATGGAGCAGGAGGTCGCCAGGTTGGATCAGTGTGGCGTCTGCAGTAATGTTGTTTCTGTTCTGGTCTGTTGTGGTAAAGAGCCACAAATAAGGCGGCTCTGTTTACTGGTCAAAACCACATGTTTTAAATAACCAGGACTAGGGATGCACGATAACTGTTTTTTAAAACCGATAACGATAACCGATAACTTTCAGCTCCTAAAGCCCGATACCGATAACCGATAACACACACATATACCTAAGATCATTACATCAATACTATGAACAAAATCAAAAATAGTTTGGACTTTTTTCCATTGAAAAACTATTGGCAAGCCTCTCAAACATTTTTGTAAAGCTATCAAACAGATATCTCACATCAACTTAAATAAGGTTCATTACTGACTGATATAAAAAATAAAGGCTCCTTGAATTGATGGAAATACATGCATCAGAATTACTAACTGTAATTACTATTTTTACATTTAAAGGATTTTGATTGTGGTTCCATATAAATTAATACATTTAATTAAAGTAAATGAGGCTCAGTGTTTTTTTTTTTGTTTTTTTTTATTCCTGGAAGCTTTAGATGAGAGAGCTTGCTTGGACGCACGTTAGAGCTGCTTAGCGCGATTCAAAACTTAGCGTTGTTTGCTTGAAGTTGGTTTATCAGGTTTGACGTATTAAAGCTTATGCTTGTGCTTTCCTCCTCGTAGAATTCGCTTGGAGCATTGGTCACAAATAACCACCAAACTATCTTCTTCTGAAACTTTAACGAAGTTCCACGCCGCCATGTTTGTTGTGATCAGCGCCGTGCTCCAGGCTGCATTCAAGGTGTAACGTAAATTCCGATGTTCCCTCGTTTGCTAGTCGTTCTTTCAGCCTTTTCTATTTTTTTTTTCTTTTTTATGTGTAACATGTGGGAAAATACTGTGAATATCCATTCAAGTTAGCAACTACTAAAATTATGACCAAGTTAATGAGTTGTTTTCTGGCATGAGGGGGATATTCTCAATTTTCCTGATTGAGAAATCGTTTTTCTGATTATGCCGACGTTACTTGAACATAACATTCACTGCCAGTCATTTAAGGCTCAGAGGGAGCGAGGCACTGCTGTGTTGCCAAAAATATATATGTTTTTGGGGCTATTTGTCGTGATATCGGAGTTATCGGGATGACGTCATAATTTCCTGTTATCGTCCCGATAGTTATTGTCCCGATAGTTATCGTGCACCCCTAACCAGGACTAAGTCTGCAGGAACTTAAAAACTAGTGTGCGGTGTTGGATGGTGTCATGCGCAGCTGTGACTGTTCAGTGTCCTCAGTTCAAGCTTGTGTAACTGTTCAGAGATCTTTCACGTGTATCTTCTGAACCGCTGCACCTTTAAGCTGCCAAAATGAGTCATTATGGCAAAGTGACATTTGCACCTTGGCAAAAAAAAAAAAAAAAAAAACTGTCTCCACGTGGACTTCAGTGCTATATCTCACTTACTGTGCTGTTTAGTGCCGCAGGAATGGTGATGACCACGTAGACGCCATGATCTGGATGAGACATGAGGGACATTAACATATACATGTACCGTGTCTGATTGACTGGATACCGTCTGCTTAACAGACAGATAATTGCGTCCATGTCGTGTATCTCATGTCTGAAAAGAGTTTTAGATTGGCCTTATTATGAAAAAGGGCTTTGAAATTTCCTCTCGCCTCATATTATTTATGAAATATCTTTTTACTTTGAAGTCGGAGATGGCTTCTGTGGGCTTTGAAGAAGTTCTGCTATGAGTCATAGCAGAGAACAGCGGGGGCCAGATAAAGCCTGCTTCATCGGGCTGCTTGTCAGAACAGGCAGTGCAGAGGTAAAATTAGAGCCGGACTGGTGAAACACGCAGAAACAAAGAGAAAAAATGTCTTTGTTTTAAGACTGAAACGCAGTAGGACGCCATGAAAAAGCAGTAGGGGCAGCACCCTGACATAACACTAAGATCTGAGTCTTTAATGTTGATCTGTAACACTTCCAGGTTATCCCAGACAGCCTGGCTACACAGGGATGCCCAACACCAACTACCCCAGCGGCCCCGGCATGGGTGGCTCCATGAACCCCATGCCTGGTCAGGGCGGCGGGGCTCCGTACGGAGGCATGCCGCCTGGCAGGATAGGACAGCTCCCACCTGGACAGATGGGAGCTCGGCCCTACGGTCCGGGCATGGGCTCCAACATGGGCAGCATGCCTCCTCAGGTGGGCTCCGGCATGTGCCCCCCACCAGGCATGAACAGGAAGGACGGCGGGCCCTCCATGCATCACGGGCCCACAAACTCCATACACAGCAGGTGGGTGTTTACGGCTGCAGGCTGACACTCTCGGGAGCTGTTGACTTTTGAGGGCCAGAGCTCATTGCAGGGACTCTCATCGTTTTTGTAAATGTGTGTGTCCATGCTTGTAGTTGCTGCTTGTGTCAACACGAACAATTATTGGCTCTTCCTACGTGCAAGCCGGTCTGTTCTGTGGTTTGGTGGCCGATTTGTGCTGCAGAGACAGTGGCTGAAGACCAAACACTTATTTAACAGAAAAAAAAAGTTTTTCTTTTCAAAAAATGAGAGGAAGAGGCAGGAGACGATGGTCTGTGCAATCAGCGAATAACGCCATCCTTTCAAGGAAGGAAGCCAGCTCAGCCTACAGAGAGGCCGTCACGGGCCAGGCAGTTGCTCTAATCACCTACACTCATGTTTCCTGCAAAATAAGCTGTACCATGTGAGGGCAGTGCAAAGCAAAAACACAGAGCTGTCGCAGCGTTACCGAGCATGAGGATGACGGACTGTAAAATGTGTGTTTTTAGGGTTTCCCTTGGGATCATGTTGAACAGTCTTGCAAAAGCCTGCTTTTTTCTAATACTGAGTGACCAAGGCTTCGTGGGTTAGAGGTGTTTCTGTTGCAATGCTGCGTTTGGTTTTCTGCGGACATGATTCTGGACTTTAAGGCCAAACAGCTCCACTCTGGACCTTGTTTCAGAAGTCTGCTGGTTTGTTCAGCTACAGATTTATGAGCCTCAGTTTTGCTTCTATGTTTTTTTTTTTTTTTTTTTAAAGACAGGTGTGACTCTTTCAAATGAACTCTATTTGTGCTCTCATGGTGTTGAACCTTTAGCATGCTCAGTGGGTCCTGCGATGAAGCTCTCTTTTCTTTGGGCCTGTGTTTTATGGATTTATGTTTCAGTGGAGGTTTTTTCCACATATTGCCCATATAAATGAGTTCTCCTTCCTAGGCCTCCGGGTTACCCGAAACATGTCGCCAGGCATGATGGGAGCAGGCTCTCCGTATGGCCCAGGTATGAACAGCATGCATGGTGTGATGAACCAGGGAGGTCCGGGGCCTTATCCAATGAGTGCAAACATGGCCAACAACACCCCCGGTGAGTAACCAGCCGCTCGTGCTGTCAGTGTGAGGCCTGGACTGGTTTATAGACTGGTAATCTTTGTATTTTCTGCAACCCCTTCTTCGCCCAGGAATGACTCCTGGTTCCGAGTTTGGCATGGACAAAATTAACCCTGCCCAAAAGATGAACAACAAAGTTGATGGGACTCCCAAACCTGAATCCAAAAAGGTAGTTCTCATTCAGCTGAAAGGTATTGTGTCTCAGTCAGCCCTTTTCCGTCTTCTCACACTTTTCTTCCATCACGTGTCTAACAGAAGTCGAGCTCTTCCACCATCACTAATGAGAAGATCACTCGACTGTACGACCTTGGTCCAGAGCCAGAGAGGAAGATGTGGGTGGACAGATACCTGGCCTTCGCTGAGGAGAAGGCCATGGGAATGAACAATCTGCCCGCCGTGGGACGCAAGCCTCTGGATCTCTTCAGACTCTACGTATCTGTCAAAGAGATCGGCGGCCTCACCCAGGTACTCCCGCTCATCTTTGAATCTCAGATCAGAGGAGCCAGTTCTGCAAGTCTTCAGGGTTTTTTGGGGGTTTTTTTTGGCATGCAGCTCTCTGAAGGTTCTCCTTGCTTGTCTCACCCACCAGGTGAACAAGAACAAGAAGTGGAGGGAGCTGGCCACCAACCTGAACGTGGGCACGTCGAGCAGCGCGGCCAGCTCGCTCAAAAAACAGTACATCCAGTGTCTGTACGCCTTCGAGTGCAAGATCGAGCGTGGCGAGGACCCACCCCCGGATTTCTTCAACACGGACACCAAGAAGAGCCAGCCTAAGATCCAGCCTCCAAGCCCAGGTGAGGACCAGATGTTCCCCACTTCTACCCTCCAATGAATGAAAGCGTCATTCTCTTTCGCCTTTCTCCCCTGAGAGACCTGTAGGCTCAACTCAGTTCACATCATAATACCGGTACATCATAATACGGTGCGCATCATCATCTGGACAGATTGAGGGAGTATTCGCTGGCGTTGAGACTTCCTGCTTAGCTTCCCGTGCTAACGACAGTTCTGGCCGCGTGGCAAATACTTGATTGTTGGGTTAAAAAGTCCAGGAGCAGGACCGCACCACTTGCTCGGTAGGTGTTTGCTTCAGGAGGGACCAGGTCTGAGCCACCGGGTGCCTGTCACTGTCTCCGTCAAGAATGAAGCGACGTGGATCAGAGAGGAGGAGGCTGTTTTTTTGTTTTTTTTTGGCGATGCTCCATCAGCGGCGTGTCGTCCTGGCTGCCTGGTTTCTGGCCTGGGGCTGCAGCAGCTAAGCAACGCTCCCTGGAGATTAGTTCTGAGCCAGAAATGATGAATGGGGGAAGAGTCCTCTGTGTGTGCGTGCGTGTGTTTATGTGTGTAAAAGTCACATGATTCCCTCTCTCTCCCTCTCTGACTTTTTTTCCCCAGCTATGCTACTTTCTTTCTATTTTTTTTATCCTTATGAGAACCTCCCCCTCCCCTTTCCTCCCTTCATCTTTAGTAGAGGGAAATCCCTGCCCAGGGGGGAGGAGGGGGAGGGGGAGGCGGTGAATGTGTGTGTGAATGTGTGAGAACTGAAGAGGCAAGACGACGATGTGAGAAAATGTGAATAAATGTGACCTGCCAGTGACCCCGATGTTGTGTGTGTGGCGGTTTAATGAATGGGAACCTGTGACTCATCAGACTGCCGTGCTATTAGTGAGAAGTCCTGAGCTGAAGTTAAGCATGAGTGTGTCTCGCGCACACCACACACGCACACACACACACGCACACACGAACAATACAAACAAAGCATCAGTCACCATCAAATGCTCGGCCGGCTGTCTTCCGTCTCCACAGGCCAAACAGTAATCGGTCAGAGTCAGAGTTTAGATAGCAGCAGTGGTCGAGCCAGGTGATCGGAAGCTGGGACAGATGAGCTGGGGGGTTGAACGTAGTGCTGGGCGATATACCGGTTCATACCAAATACCGGTGTTTATTTTTCTTATGATATGAAATTTTCATATACCGTAATACCGGTGAATATGTACTGTAGCGTACACAACGTTGGGAACGCCGCACAGTGGAACATAAGTGCATCAGAACATTGTTTGACAGGGGACTGTTTTGCAGTTGCACTGGAGGCACATCATGCTACTAGTTTATGGTTAAACGGTGATGGCTGCTAACAGAGAAACTCCCGAAGTGGAAGCTCCAGAACGGCAACATGAGACTGAGGAACTTCTTCCTAAACGAGGAGCCGTGTCTGTCGAGTGGAAGTTCTTTGGATTTAAAAAAAGACGACGTCCAACAAACTACAATAATCTGCAAATGTTGCCGAGCTAAAGTTGTTGCTACGGGAGGCAACACTAGCAATTTGCTACACTAGTGCTGGGCGGTATATTTGTTGAAATATCTCAAGAACGTTGTTTACATTATGTAGTTAATGTTGATCTTTTACAAAATATGTTTTTTCAAGTTGTTTGCAAAATTTGAAAAATAAAAGGGTTCTGTATTTTAACTGCAACCATCATGCATTCTGATTCCTTCACTTAATTAGAATAACGAGTGCCACCTCTTTGTAAACAGCATCAGTTTGTGAGGCCATGCAAACCTGTATTAATACTAGTGTAGATATGAATGTTTTTCTACAATATTCACTCCTCGTGACAGTAAAATAGGTCATTCTAAGCCAATTTACTGCAGCAATTCCTCTAAATTATTAGGAAATGTGGTTAACACCCAGTTGTGCCTTCCAAAAAAAAAAAGAAAATACAGTGAAACCGATATAATTTTGAAAAATACAGTGATATAAAATTTTTGGTCATACCGCCCAGCACTAGTTGAACAGTCTGGATGTCTGTGCACTCAAAAACCAGAGAGAGAACAATCTGGGCTTATTATTGGTCATTTTCTTGATAATCTGCATCGCACGGGCAGGCAGACATTAGAGTAACTTAATGCATCATACGGTACTGAAGAAAAGTCAGAAGCACCACTGGTCTTGTATCAGTCGTCTGTAAAAGAGAACTGGACAAAGTTTCTATGACATCACCCTGAAATTGGGTGGATTGAGCAGGACTGGGAACCGGCTGGAAACGCCCACCTTTGCTGTTTCCCGATACGCGTACTTGTTCTGTACTGGTGTTCTTGTGAAAACTCATCAGTCTCAGCTCGAGTGTTTCCTTTTAATGGTTGATTGCGTCGTCAATGTTTTGAATACATGTTAGCCTGCTGTGATGTCATCAGGTACAGTACGGTTGCAGTTGCAGGAAGACAGAGCTGCATCCTCCGAAGTACTTGCTCCACTAGAAGCCTCTAGTGGTCGGTAGAGAAAATGCAGCCTCTAGTGGTAGGTAGAGGAACTGCATCCTCTAGTGGTCGGTTGAGGAACTGCAGCCTCTAGTTGTTGGTAGAGGAACTGCAGCCTCTAGTGGTCGGTAGAGGAAGTGCAGCCTCTAGTGGTCGGTAGAGGAACTGCAGCCTCTAGTGGTCGGTAGAGGAAAACTGCAGCCTCTAGTGGTCGGTAGAGGAACTGTTTTTAAGCTTTCTTCTGCATTAGCTTCAACTCTGAACCTGGAACGTTGGTGTTTGGTTTGGATAAGTTTAATCTCGTCCATATTTACTTTCCCGTCTCCGTAAAATACAAACAAGAAAATCTCAGGACCCCTCTCCTAAACCTGAACGGTTAAAACGGTTAAATCTGTTTGGTTAACAGTAAATACTGATTTCTGTTCATAGGGTCATTTTTTAAGAACATGAGCATTATGGGTTTTTTCCTGTGGCTGATGTTTTTTTATTTTATTTTTTTATTTTAAAGGCCAAAAGTCAGCAAACCCATTAATCAGTCCAGATACCATATCATGTCGGTATTTCCTATTTACCCCAGAGATTGATGTAGTAATGCTACAACAAATGTCACAAGAGAATAATGAATTGCAAGTGGTGAAAAAAAATTCAGTAAATCCCTCCTTAACAGATGTAATTACAGGTTTAATAAGATAATTAAACAGCACTGTAATTTATGTGTTTTAATATGAGAGTTTACACATTTTATTCTGAAATACTTGACGAATTGTGATACAGGTGATTTTTTTTTTTTTTTTGAGCCATAGAAAAACACGTATTGGTCAGTTTAGTCAGGAATATTCTGATGGGCTTTAGGGACCGTCAAAAGCATGTGCTCCCAAAGGTTCCCAGATGCCTTCAGCCCACATACAAGTCTCCTGCTCTGCTGTCAACCGTGCGTGCTTGCCTTCATCCCTACAGCGACCAGAGGACGAAGATGAGCTCTGAATCCTCTGGAATCTCTGCGGTTTGCTGACCAGGAGGATCTGACTACCATTGCCGCATCAGTGCTCATCCTTGCTCCTTGTTTTGCAGCTGGCTCTGGATCCCTCCAAGGACCCCAGACTCCACAGTCCACCAGTAGCTCAATGGCGGAAGGGGGAGACCTGAAGCCCCCGACCCCGGCCTCCACCCCGCACTCGCAGATGCCGCCGATGCCCGGTGTCAGGTACGCCGCACAAGCCACGTTTCTGTGATGTCACTAGTTTGCTGTCACAGCTGAGCCCGATTTATGCTTCTGCCTACGTCGGATACCTTACAGGCACTCAGACTTTGCTCTGTAATTGCACCACCAACCACTGGAGGGCAGTGTGGATTATTTTCTGCAGCGCTGTAGCTTCCTTCTGTTTACTTCCTTTATGTAGTTCAAATTAGCAGTGGAGCAAAGAGAGTGCGCTGATAAATCTGCCGTCGCTCTGATGCAGAAGTATAAACCAAGCTTTATGCTGAACTACTCCAAACTGGTATGTGACGTGTTTACCATTCATGTATATCACCCAGCAAGATATGTGTTCATAAGAAGAATATAAAAGAAATCAGTTCTAGGGCTGTTGGGCAGCCAATCACATTCAAGTTTCATCAGGTATCAACAGGTGTCACCTACGGACACTATTCCACTAAACTGGCTGTGCTTCCAAAGAATGTCCTGATTGTTGTCTGGACCAAGTTTTTTGTTAAATTTGGATCATTGGGAATAATAAACAGCCACGGTTGTGATTGGTGCATAATATTTTTGTCCAATCAAAGTTCATCTGCACGGTTCCTTGATAAAGTGTCCTAACGATGATGATGATATTCAAGATAAACTTGTCTTACCTTCTTTGGGGACATGTCCAGGCTGATGCTCTTACGTTCCAAGCCTCATGTGTAACTCATTTGATGGGAAACAACGCTTTTAGTGAGAAAATGCAAATAAGTGTTCACTGCTTCATAGAGAGTGTTAAATGGGCCGTGGAAGCCGGTGACCCCCCCTGTGACTCATGAATAAAGGTAGAGATGTTGCTGTAATGTTCTTAATTGTGTCTTTGGAGACGGAGCAGCTCCGACATGTTTTCACTGCATCACAGATTGAAGGAAATCTTCAGCATTTCTCTGTTGAATCACAAACAGTCTATTTTTCATTTGCTCAAATACCATATTTTCCAGACTATAAAGCGTACTTAAATATAAGCTGCACCCACTGAAATTTAAACGAAATATATATATTTTATCACATATAAGCCGCACCAGACTATAAGCCGCTGGTATCCAGGCTGAGAAATAAGATAGTTACATCGAAAGATGTAGTACCATAAGTGTTTATTCTAGGGCTGGGCAAGTAAACGCGTTATTGTCGCGTTAACGCATTAATTTATTAAAGCTGACATTTATTTTATCGCGCGTTAACGCATGTTGCTCACGTGCTTTTGTTTTGAAAAGTCTGTTACTGACTGCTGCCGAACCGGAAGATTATTGGCTGGTAAACATGCGGCAAAGCTGAAACAGACATGGAGAGCGGTAAAAATCAGTGTACTTTACAGTTCGGGTAGCAACTCAGGTAGCAATATTAACAATTCTGTCTGAAAAAAATCTTTCAAACCTCTTTGTTCAAGATGATCGCGTCATTCCTCCATTTATCATCAGATCTGCTCCATGTGTTCACTGTCCTGCTGTTCTCTAGCTGGTTACTGCAGTGCGGCTCCATCTAGTGGCACAAATGTGTAACGACAACAAAAAGTCTGTTCCTTAATTATAAAACAAAGCCATTTCTGGGTCACGTAAACCAGACAATAAAATATTAAAAACAAATTCAGTCCCATGGCCTGTTCGCTAAAATTGAAATATAAAAAAACAGGCTTTTTTTGTGGCTTTTCTGTGTTAGATTAAGAAACGGAAAAAAATAAAAAGTCAATTTTTTTTTTTTTTTTTTGATTGACGGTTGAAAATAGAAAAAAACAAATGATTCACAGATAATTACGGATTGATAAAGTTACAGAACTTTAACATGGACATTTTTCATTTTTAAAGTTCTCCCAGACGGAGGATTCAACAGAAAACAAGGTTATTTGTAACAACTGCCAAGTTGAACTCCCCGTTAAAAAGTTTCTGCTGTTACCTCAGAAATGACCTGTTTTAATGTTCTGATTGTGGCCTCTAGATTGTTAGGATTTTGTTGGTAGACTTTTTTAAATTTTTCATAAAAAAACAGGATAACATTAATGCCCTGGCAGTGGCAATAAGCTTTATTTTATTTTACATTTTTTAAGATGAGATTTACACTAAATATGTGTTACTGACAAGTGCTGATGTTAAAAGTGTTTGAACAAAAAATGTTATGACACTTTAGTTCATATGGCAGCAGAACATTTAAATAAAAGTGACTTTTACACTACTTTTGAATTCATTAATTGATTTCCCGTATACAATGCGATTAATCATGATTAATCAGGGAAATCATGCGATTAATCGCGATTAAAAATTTTAATCTTTGCCCAGCCCTAGTTTATTCACATACCTGAACAGCGCCTGTAACACAGCAGTGAAAGTGGTGATCAAATAAAACAGAAAAGTAATTGATGGTTTTATTTATTTTCCTCCTGCACACTAAAACCAAGTTGCTTTATTTTTCCTCCTCCTGTGTACTGAAACCACCCCACACAGCAAAGACATCCGGAACGGACCTGCGAAATGGACCCGTTATCAGGGTCCACTTGCACTCAGTGCCGGATCCGCTTTGGAGCCGGATCGGGGACCTGCTGGCTCCGTGCTGCGTCCTGTCTACAAAATGAATGTAGAGTAGCATAGCCAACATAGGCTACTTAACAAAAACAGAACAGCCTTTAACTACTTGGTTTGTTTTTTGGTTTTTGCACTTCCTGCTAGAGTGCCCCCTGGTGGCTGAAGAAAAATTCATAGAAAAGCCACATCTCTGTATAAGCCTCATGGTTTAAAGCGTGGGACAAAAGTAGCGACTTATAGTCCGGAAAATACGGTTCTTTTTTTGTGTAACGTGAGTGAAAGTTATTTTTTGTCGTCTGCAGTCTTGCAGTAGTTCATTGTAGCCACTTTACATGTGTTTGCAGCTGTAATTTTATTTTATTATATATATTTTAAGAGAAACGAGCGTGAGGAAAAAGGTCCAATAAAAGAACCCATAGAACATTGTTGGTGAAAGTTTTAAACTTCCTTTCCACATAGATCAGAATGCTTTATATATTTGTTGTAAAGTTTATTTTCATGTTAATCAACATGAAAATAAAATCAAATAAAATGGCAGTCAACCATTTTTATCATCATTTGGAGAGAGAAAAAAAAGGGAATTGGCCCAGCGCATTGGACAAAATAAATAAATCAGCGTGATAAATTGGTCGTCAGGATTCCTACAGTTCAGCATCGTCTCTAGAAGAACCGTACTGGTTGACCCCTAACCCCTAACCCTACCCTACCCTGGTCTAAAATACGTAGTATGACATGATTGTTTGGTGGAAAGGTGAAGTAACACACTGCCAGATGAAAACAGCATTAATTGTAAATGTTTATGTTTTGATTGTTAAAATGCATGTATGAGGGAATTTTGCTGTTTGAGCAGACGCCCCATCCGTCTGTCATCCTCATGCAGCCGGCGCAGGTGCTGTGGCCCTTGGTTGCAGGTCTTCTCCCCTCTCTGCCCCCATTTCCTGTCCAGCTGTTGTCTTCCTGGTTAGAGGGAAGATGTCACAGCAAGAAGTTACCAAGAAACCTTAACGTAGTCAAATTCTAACAATCACCATGTCGTTCTCCAGGAGCAGCGTCAATCTGCAGGACCCTTTTGCTGATGGAGGAGACCCGGCATTTTCCAGGAGGAATGCCATGACTCCCAACTCTCAGGGCTACCAGCCTGGGATGGGTCCGGAGATGATGGGTCGGATGGGTCCCTACGAGTCCAACAAGGACCCTTTTGGAGGCATGAGGAAAGGTCGGCATCGGCAATGCCAGCATATCAAACCTGTGTAGAGTTCCATTAGAGGAGAAACTCATATGCTTATCTTGTTTTTTTTTTGTTTTTTTTCTTTAAAGCTGGAGAACAGTTCATGTCACCTGGTCCCAACAGTGGGATGGGGGAGCAGTACAACAGGGGACCACCGGGGCCTATGGGCAACATACCCATGGGCCAGAGGCAGCAGTACCCATATGGATATGACAGGAGGTAAATGCAGAATAATGTTTCTAAGTGGCTGTCACATGAAGGCCACGATGGTCCTTTCTATTCCAACGACCTGCTGCTGTTTGCTGGTTTTACAGGCAGGAAGCAGGCATGGGTCCTGAAGGCAGCATGGGGCCAGGAGCTCCTCAGCCCAACATGATGCCCTCTACTTCTGACACGGGGATGTACTCGCCCAGCCGTCCTCCACCACAGCAACGGTCAGTTGCATTTGCCGCCGACCTGTTTTTGTGGTAGAAATACGAGACAGAACGGTTGTTTGAGTGCACACTTTTTTTCTGTTTTTATTTTTACTGCGCAAAGATGACAGACTGCAGGAGTGTGGCGGCGAGGCCTGTGCATGAAGTACAGAAAAGAGTTTGAAATGTGTGAACTTGTCTTGTTGTTTTCAGACATGATTCCTACACAAATCAGTACCCTGGCCAAGCAGCTCCCCCTGGTGGTCCATACCCAAATCAGCAGCCAGGAATGTACCCACAGCAACAACCGGTGAGGACATTTTGTTCAGCATTTCCTGCACTTTTTTATTCCTTTTTTTTTTTTTAAGAAACAAGTAGTCACAGATCTACATCTCTGCTGCATTTCCTCATAACTGAAGTGTTTATTTGTAAAATGATTGCATGTATAAACTTAAGACACTTGCCAATCATGGTGCCGAATGTCGTTTGCTGACAGAACTACAAGCGTCCCGTCGATGGAGGGTACGGTCCTCCAGCCAAGCGCCACGAGGGAGAGATGTATAACGTTCCCTTCAGCACTCAGCAGCAGCCGGGACCCCAGTCCTCAGGGCACCAGGGCCAGCAGGACATGTACAACCAGTACAACGCATATCCTGGTGGAGATCGCAGGCCACCTGGCCCACAGGGCCAGTTCCCCTTCCCCTTCGGACGGGATCGAGGGCCCTCCTCCGCAGGCCCCAACTCCCAGTCTCCCATGCCTCCCCAGATGATGACGAGCCCCATGCCTTCAGGTCCCGACGGTCCTCAGGGCCCGGTGTGGCAGGGCCGCAACGAGATGGGTTATCCCAACTATCCCAACCGACAGGGACCACCTGTGCCGGGCCAGGGCCCTGGCTATCATGGCATGAACCGCTCAGAGGAGATGATGCCATCAGACCAACGCATAAATCATGAGGGGCAGTGGCCTGGACACGTCAATCAGCGGCAACCGCCATTTGGGCCCGTTGGCTCCGGACCGCCTATGAGCAGACCCTTACCTTCCACCTACCCGACCTCCCAAAACCACATTCCTCAGGTTTCGAGCCCAGCTCCCATGCCTCGGTCCATGGAAAGCAGGACGTCGCCCAGCAAGCCATCCTACATGCACCCTGGCATTAAGGTGCAGAAAGCTGGACCCCCAGTGCCCGCCTCCCACATCGGCCAGGCCCCGGTGCAGCAACCAATGATCCGGCGAGACATGGCCTTCCCTCCTGGTTCTGTGGAGGCCTCCCAACCCCACCTAAAACCCCGCAGGCGGCTCACAATGAAAGACATCGGTAAAGAACTTCTACTTTGTTCTTGGCTTCGTAAATTATCAACTTGCATATGGAATAAGAAAAGAAAAGTCACCCTTGCTCTTGTGTTCATTAAGCCAACTTGTAATTATATCAAAGTTTCTCATTTTGAATGGGAATAATTGTTTGCGACTTCATTCATGTCTAAAGCTCCCCATGTGGACGCAAACCCACAAAACTTGTTGTGTCTCCAGAGAATGTTGTCCTGACGGGAAATATAAAGCTTCTCAAGTTTGGTTTATTACATCACAAGATAAGGAGCAAGAGTATATTTAGGCCACACCCACAAAATGTATTGGCATGTAACAAAAATTAATGAGAATAAAAAAGTTAAGCAACAGCAATTCTTTTAACAGCCATCTGTCAGGATGGTCCTTAGATGAAGAGGGTGAAAATAAAACTCAGTTTTCTCAAAGTGGCGGGGAAATCTTGTGGAAAGAAATGTGCGTGGCTCGGTCAGAGTTTTCGTTATAACCCGTACGGTTCTGGAGATATGAGGCGAAACGTGGCCCCCCGCTGGAGGTGTGTTGAGATTATTTTAACTGTCAGGTCTGGCTGCAGATTGGAATCTACATTTCAAGTCTGGCGGATGTACATCTGTAGTCTTGGTTGCTCGTAGACCTTTGCAGAAACGATAATGACAAAAATCCTCCTCATAAAAACAACAGGTTATGGATCGTGTTAACACTAGTTAATGTTCATGTATCCATCTTTACAGGCACTCCTGAAGCTTGGCGAGTGATGATGTCACTGAAGTCAGGTTTATTAGCTGAGAGCACCTGGGCCTTGGACACGATAAACATTTTACTTTACGATGACAACACCATCTCTACTTTCAACCTTTGTCAGGTGAGAACCACTCATCTGCATCGTTCAGCACATTTCTGTCTCTTGTTGTTGAGCTCAGTCAGGACTGACTTGGTGACGTTTGGCTCTTTTTCAGCTACCTGGATTCCTGGAGTTGATTGTGGAGTACTTCAGGCGCTGTCTCATCGAGATCTTTGGGATCTTAAAGGAGTATGAAGTTGGAGACCCCGGCCAGCGCACCCTAATAGACCCCAATGCAGCCGAGGACTCCGATGATGAAATTCTCCTGCCTGAGGGCGAGGACATGGACACGGAGGAGGAGGACGAGGACCCAGAGGAAACTCCCGACTCTTCCTCACAAGTCCAGGTGAAGGAGGAGGAGGAAGAAAGCCTGCTGAAAGACAAGTCTTTAGAGGACGAGGAAGAGGAAAAAGAAAGGCGGCCCCCTACCAAGGAAGCTGACAGCTCTTGCGCGAGGTCCTCCCAAGACCCCGGCGTGCAGTTAGAAAAGCCCAAACAGGCGAGCAAGTTTGACAAACTCCCCATCAAGGTGGTGCGGAAGAAGAACCCTTTCCTGGTGAACCACTCGTCCAAGCTGGGGCAGCGACAGAGCTTCGATAGTGGCCTAATACACTGGAGCATCGGCGGTGGCGACACCACAGAGCACATCCAGACCCACTTTGAGAGCCGAATGGACCTTCTCAAGCAGCGGAAACACAAGCCGGCCGCCGCTGAGGGGCGCAAGAAGATCCAGGTGCCCGTGTCCGCAGCAGAGGACCCTGAAAAGCCCAAGTCTAGTGGTGACGATAAGACTCAGCAGCAACAGCAGCCCCAGTCTTCTGAACCTCACAAACCTCCAGCTGAGAAGACTCCTCCTCCGCCTCCTCCTCCTCCTCCCACCACCGGTGTACCAGTCACTGCCACCATCGACGATGTCCTGTCTGCCCGTCCAGGGTCCGTCACCGAGGAGGTGGTGCGTGGAGGAGCTGAGGAGCAGAAGGAGAACGGCAAATTTCTGTTCAGTATCAACCCTGATCTCCAGAGCCGCCGTAACGTAAAGATTCTGGAAGACGAGCCTCACAGCAAGGACGAGACGCCACTCAGCGCGCTGTCGGACTGGCAGGACTCTCTAGCGCGGCGCTGCATCTGTGTCTCCAACGTAGTCCGGAGCCTGTCCTTCATCCCTGGGAACGACCTGGAGATGTCCAAACACCCGGGCCTCCTGCTGCTGTTGGGCCGCCTGGTGCTTCTCCACCACAGGCACCCGGAGCGCAAGCAGGCACCAGTCACGTACGAGAAGGAGGAAGAAGAAGACGAAGGCGTGAGCTGCGAGAGGGATGAGTGGTGGTGGGACTGCCTGGAGGTCCTGAGGGAGAACTGCTTGGTCACTCTGGCCAACGTCTCAGGCCAGCTGGACCTTTCCATCTACCCAGAGAGTATATGTCTCCCTCTGCTGGACGGCCTGCTCCACTGGGCCGTCTGCCCCTCGGCGGAGGCCCTGGACCCCTTCCCCACGCTCGGGCCCCTCGGCTCCCTCTCACCCCAGAGACTGGTCCTTGAGACCCTCAGCAAACTCAGTATCCAGGACAACAATGTTGACCTCATTCTGGCCACGCCGCCGTTCAGCCGCTTGGAGAAGCTCTACGGCTCGCTCGTGCGCCTGGTCGGCGAGCGCAAGGTGGCCGTCTGTCGGGAGATGGCGGTTGTTTTGCTAGCTAACCTAGCCCAGGGAGACAGCCTGGCGGCGAGGGCTATAGCTGTCCAGAAAGGCAGCGTGGGTAACCTGCTGGGTTTCTTAGAGGACAGCCTGGCTGCCACGCAGTACCAGCAGAGCCAGAGCTCCCTGCTACAAATGCAGGGCGGCCCACAGTTCGAGCCCACCAGCGTGGACATGATGCGGCGGGCGGCCCGGGCGCTGCACGCCCTCGCAAAGGTAGAGGAAAACCACTCGGAGTTCACTTTGTACGAGTCGAGGCTACTAGACATCTCGGTGTCCCCACTTATGAACTCCATGGTGTCCCAAGTAATCTGTGACGTACTGTATCTGATCGGCCAGTCATGACAGCCGTTGGGAGGTTCTGGCTCCGCCTCTTTCCCCTCTCCTCCCCCTTTTTTTTTTTTCGTGTGCGCGCGCGCCTGTGTGTGTCTGTTGTGAGTGAATGAAAAAAGTAAAACTGCCTCTTTTTTTTTTTAATTTATGCAAAATCACCTTGGATTCCGCTGTCCTTCTACTTCTGGTGAAGGAAGGGACGTCGTGAAGCCGCAGTGGAATTGTGAACGTCAGAAAAAGAAGCTGGCGGTGAAGAGCGGACGGGCGGACTTGTTTTTCTTTTTTGTTTTTTTGTTTTTGTTTTTTTTTTTAAAGAAAAAACAAAACTTGGAAAAAAGAAAAAAAAAAAAAACTTCAACCAAAGTTGCTGTCTCGTTTACAGTGAGTTTGGAGGATACTTGTGCTTGCTTCTCCCTTGGAGGGGTCGGCAGGTGGAAAGAGGGTACAGACTAAACGATGTGGTTCGTGTTCGGAGGCTACGGAGACTCGTGGACTGCGGTGTGGTTTTATTGCTGTAACTTTGGATGCTATAAACGCAGCCCCACAGGAACCGGATTATTGGCTGTGAACAGACGTCTGTCATGGGAGGCCTGTGCAGTAGATTGTAGGACTTTTTTTCTGTACTGTACACATTAAAAACTGTAAACATACTGTAATAATACTGTTTCACACTGAGATACGCTGGCTTGGCAGCAAACTGTAGTTTTTAAAAACAGTTTTAGTTCATGTTGAGAGAGAAAAACGGCTTTCCCCCCAAAGTATGGTGAACCTACAACACCCCGACCTCTTCTCTTCGTCCCTTGATTGTATGACTTGACCCTAATATTAAAAAGTCACCTATAGGACTGGTCCTCAACGCTAGATGCAGTCCGAGCTGCAGTGTAAATATGATGTACATTACACTTCTCTCTCTTTCTCAACTTCTGTTGCTCTACACCGTTTTAACCGACTTTCCCTGCATCAAGTGCGCCATGTGAAGACTTGACGTGGCCGGCTCTGTTACTGCCGCGCCTCACCACGCTCGGTTTCGTGCTCCCGGGGATGGGGGTGGTGGGAGAGGGGGAAGCCACCGGCTCCGCCCCCCCGCCCAACACTTCTCAACCAACTGTCAAGTTTCAGTTTGTCTCCGTTCTGGGTGTAGAGAATATTAACACAAATCATGTCTGCGGTTTCATTTGAGCTCCTTCACAAACGACAAACTAAACCTTGATGAAGAAGCCAGTTTAATTTTGTTTATTTTATTTTTCCAGTGATGCGGATTCTGCATATTTGTATTTCAGATGATGTAGCTAAAGACTTGATGTAAATCCCCCTCCCCCCCTCTTTTTTTGGCTTAATGAATATCATTTATTCAGTATGAAATCTTTATACTATATGTTCCACGTGTTAAGAATAAATGTACATTAAATCTTCGTAAGACGTTTGCTGTGGGTTTATTTATTCCCCTAACAGATGGTAAAGTTTTTGTTCTTTGTGTCTTGCATGCTTCTCCAGTACTAAACCACGCTCTCCCTCGATGTGTTTATCAACGTTTACCCACATTTACGTGCCGTGGAAAAGTCGGAAGTCGTTTGGTGGTCTCTGAAACCCTCTGTCACACTTGTGTTGATCTTATTTCAGCAAGTGTGAGCATCTCTTTAAAGGTGGTTTGCCGGTCTGAAAACATTCACGATGCATGTAAACCTAATGCCGAAGAGGAAAGACATCAGCAGTTGTCCCAGAGAAGCGGTTGTTGATGTCCATCAATCTGTAAAGGATCACAAGGCCGTTTGAGTTCAGTGTCCTGACGTAGGTGCAACATCTTCCTCGGTGCCCTCAGCTGTCGCGTCTCCACTTACAACGATGGAGCCGGTTGCACGTAAATGACCGCTCCATACCACCGGCTGGCAGTAGCGCACCACTGTTTGCCAGCTGCCAGTAAATAAATAGAAAAGGGGAAACACAAAAAAATAAAAGAACAAGTACCCACAGTTACCTGTTTCAGGCCTGTACAAGTTCTGGATTTTTTATTTTATTTATTTATTTATTTTTTATTTTAATGGAGCCATTAATACTAATGGAGACACTTCAACACTTTTGGCCCCTTAAAACTATCCTGGTATCTCACCCTCCCAGTAAGACATTGTTCACAGGGGTAAAACATTCAAAACAGTTGTCCATCTGGCCAGAATGATGGAGGTCAGACCGTGGAATCCTCAGAGAAGTTTCCAAAAATCCAAGATGTTTTGAAACCAATCTAGAAGTGGAACAAACTGCCAGACGTTGACAACGAGTACCTGCCTGAGATGGTGGCCGTACTCACATCTACGATTGAAGTCGACTACCGATGTCACACAGAATTCTGTCGATAGACAGTCTTGTCTGAGGTTTAAAATATCTATTATGAAGAAGCTCTATTGCTCACTGGGCTTTGGTTCAGAACAAAGTTTACTCTCTAATAACACTCTGGAATGTTCCTCTAAAGGTCACGAAACTACAATTAGAAAAGACTGGACAATTACTTATTACTTGGAATGGAGTGAAAGTGATTTCTGTCTACAAAGAACTTGATGATGCAGCTTGGATCTGCTGAAGTCAGTCAAACTTCTAGGTTTTCTGTCCTTGTCTTTGGGACAGGTGAGACCAAAGCTGTGATATTTGACCATAATGTAAAGATCCATCCATCCATCCATCCATTTTCTATCCCCACCTCAGTACTGTGTAGGGTCACAGGGATGCGCACTGTTATGTGCACCTTTTCTGCACTCGGAGCCTTAAGTTCTTTTAAGGAGTTGCAGCTTTGCAATATCTTGATTGGTAGTCTCCAGAGCCATCTTTGCCTCAACGCACCCTCACTGCCAGCTCTATAGGACCCCACAGACATACGAGCCCACATTAACCCAGAGGAGTTCAAGGTCTGGAAAGTTGTGTTGAAACACACAAAATGAAGCAGCTGTTTTTACAGGCTGAGGAGCCATTCTGATGGAGGTCAAATTTAAAATGTCCAGAATTTAAAATAAGAGTGATGCATGGCATTGTTGTATAGCAACTTGATTTTTTTTGGTCCTCTAAACTGAGTCTTCCCAGTCCTGCCTCCCACATCAACTCGCCCTTTCATTCTTTCATTGTCCTATTCTGCCCTCTGGTGGCCATATGGTGGTAATGTCACAACACTGTTTTTATGGAGGAAGTGGACGCTCAGGAGGTGTAATGCATGACACAAAATTGTTGAATATACTTATATGGAGGTATATCCATCCAACATCTACACCCGCTTCTTCCTGTTTGGGATCGCGGGGCTCTGCTGGGGTCCGTCCCCGCTCTCTAGGTTAAAAGCAGGGCTGGACAGGTCACTGACCCATTGCAGGGCTAAAATAAAAAGGGAAAATGCAGAAGGCAGCACCCTTCTCATGCTCTTACTTTCAGGCAAATACAACCTCAGATGAACAACAGCATATAACCCTTTTCATTGTGGCATTAAATATTTGACAAAAATAGCAAAAAAAAAAAAATAAAAAAGTGGATCTCTCAGCAAATTTATTCCAAGATCAGACCACCAGCCCCTGAAAACAACCGCCACGTGTCCAGTCCTCCAGATGCACTTTAAACCTTGGATGACTCTAAAACAGCTCCAAGTTAATCTGCGGACGCATTAGTCTGATCCTTAAATTTCTTTCAGACTGCCACCTGAAGCCCACAGAGCTCGAGAGACATCTGGCATGGATTCTTGAAAGAGCCGTGACAAACAATCACGGCAGCCTGGTGAAAATGCACGCCGCCGAAGATCTCCCAGGTCCCTAAAGAGATTGTCAAGCTGTTATAATCACATTAACAGAACAAGTGACAAATCCCCCAAATCTCTGCCCCACTCATCCAGAGACACTGAAGTGCAGCAGCGCTGATTACCCACGATGTTGTGACTGGGATTCACTTCATGAAAGCCCACTAACTGATTTCGGTACGGCTTAGTCGTTAGTGATGAGCAATCCTCTATGTCTCATCTTACAATAAGACATAATTAAAGCAGTGAATATCCAAATACACCCATGCTGGGTTAGAGAAGCTTCCTCTTTCACCGTGTCTGGAAAGGTAATGACATGAGTAAGTGAGTAAAAGTAATGAAGTGATTTATGTACAGATCTACTCAAACAGTTCATGAATGATGCATGGGATGCGGTTTTGAAAAGAAGTGAGATGATGAAAAGGATGTTTGGGATGGATAAAACATCAGCCTTCCTGAAGTCTGCCACCTTCACATTTAAAGCCTAAATGGACAGTTGTCACCTTATTTTCATCAGCATGCAATAAAGGTTTACTGACATAATTCCTCATTATGAACACCTGTATAGTTATGTAGTCCATTAATGTTTATATAGTTATTTCATTCAGTCATTTGTGTGCTCTTCTCTGTCCTGTCTCTCCTTTCTTTTTCTTTCTTTATCCAGCTGGTCTTCGGCAGGAAGGTCCCTCCATATGATCCAGGTCCTGATCAAGGTTTCTTCCTCTTAAAGTGGAGTTTTTTCTTGCCACAGTTTGGCTCGAAGGTTTTTTTTTTCCCACTGTGGGAGTTTTTTTTTTTACCTGCCATTATCCTTGTTTAGGATTCAATATTATAATTTTAGTTAATGATATTTGCTTGGGGTCATGATCTGGGTCTCTGTAAAGCACCTAGAGACATTTGTCATTGTAACAGACGATATACTAATAAAACTGAATTGAATTTAAAAACTGCAGCAAAAATACTATCCACTAGGAGGCAGCACTGGTTAAAATGGGTGCATTTATGGCTTTTTGTGTATACTTCCAGTTTGAAGCTACTATGCTAACTCCCATTGACCCATTTAGCATGACAGGACAAAATGTGGAACAATATCGACATGAACACAACTTCCAGGCTTTGATCCTGTCATTTCAGCAAGGAACAGATCAGCAGTGACGGACTAGTGGTGATCCTACTTCTGGAATAACTGCAAGTGGGATGAATGTGAGTTGTGCCCCCTTACCCTCCCTGGATGCTCCAAAGTTAACTCAAGTCTTGACATTTTAATCCCAGACATGTCTTCATTTCTCTTTGATGTTACAGTTGAGATTAGAAAAGGCTGAATTTACTGTGATCACAGTAAAATCAGTGACAGCGGTGAGATTTAGGCTGAATTCCAATTCCTCAACCCTCAATCTCAAAAATGTACGCTCCCATGAAGTACAAGTGCTGTCTTGATTCTCAACATCAAGTTGAGGGCTGTATCGCCTTCAATATTGATTCTCCAGCACCACCCTTGGAACTTGGAAGTAGGGGCTACCCAGAAAGAAATGTTGTTTGTCACAGTTAAAGTCGTAATTAATGTTAATAGGTGCATCAGGAATATGATCTTTCTCTGAATCTCGCCTCAGACTGAGAAGAAAATTCCTAGTTTAACGAAGAGCTGATTACCTGTCATATTTAATTAAGATGACTCTTTCAAAATAAAAGCTTTTTCTTGTGACATCAGCCGTCACCGTGACTCCACCACAGCAGCAGCTGCAGACCATCAGTATATTGAACAGTGTTTGGTGGCAGGTTGGAATAAAAACCAAATCACCGCTGCACAGACATGTAGAGCAAGTAGCTTCATGGTTGTTGGGTTGCTTTGACCAGACTGCAGGTTCACAGATATGTCTTGTGGAGTTGGTTTGGGGTGTGTGTTTGCTGGCATATTTGGAGCAGTGTTGGCTTCATTGACTTGAATTTTATTCATTTACTTTCTCCTGAACAGGATCTTTCTGGTTTGTTTGCTTCAAGCAGAGTATGTAGGTTGTTCATGGGCTACAGAAGGTGAATAGAACACAAGTCCTCTTCTGCTGTTATTGACTACAACAGGATTAATATCATTCTCTTCTTCCAGCAACACAGAACAACAAGCATGCTGGCTTCCTGCAACAAGATGGCAGACCAAGAACACTTGGTATCTATCCCCAGAATCAAGTCAGACAAGTCTTCTTGAGACTAATGAAGAGCAGCTTGGTGTGTAAAACCATTTTTTAAAATCACGATTAATTGCATTGTATGCGCAAAATCAAATAATTCAAAAGTAGTGTAAAATGCACTTAATTGAAGTGTTCTGCTGCCATATAATCCGTGTATCATTCCTTCTTTCCATTTTCAACTGTCAATCAAAAAAAAAAAAGGAAAAAGGGGCGTTTTATTTCGTTTTTGAATCCAACAAAAAAAAAAAAAAAAAAAGCCCGGTTTTTCGTATTTCAATTTTAGACTTGGATCAAAAATACGAAATTAAAAAATGGGCCACCGGACCGAATTTGTTTTTAATATTTTAACTGGTCCAGTTTACGTGACCCGGAAGTGGTTTTGTGCGGCAGTTCCGGTAGCATGGCGGCGCTAGAATCAAATACTGGTTCGATCAAGGACTTATTCAGCAGCAGTTTGACACACGCTGAAATTTCCTGCACATTGCAGCAGATGGGTATCCTGTAGTGATGGTGAAATGAAGCCTCATGAGGCATCGAACCATTTGAGCCGATCGGTTCCAGAAAGGGTTCATTAGTAGAAGCTTCATCTGCACACGATACCTCCTACTGGCCGAGTGTATTATCACAGGCAGCTGGATCTCAACCACAGTATTTTTTTTTTCCTCACTTTCTTTAACAAAGACAACAATACAAACTCTCGTAGAGGAAACACAAGTCTACTTCAAATTCTTCTTTGTAATGCTACATGAAGAACAATAACAAAAACAAAACAACATAAATACACAAAACAAGAAAGAAAAGGGACTAGGGGGCATATAATTGTTTAAATATAAATTAAATGGGCAAGTGCAATGATAATGACATAAGACCAAACCAAAAGAAAATCCGAGGAGCTAAACCACACAATGAAAGTAGCTTAGAGGAGTAGTGATTTAGAAATCATGTAAGAGATCATCCTAGCTGCCTTCCAGTCTTTTAGTCTGAGTAATGCTGAATAATACAATTTAAATTCATTCATAAAACAGGAAAAAGAGGGTGTGTTACCTCTCCATTTACTACAGTGGATGTGATATTTGGCTAAAAGTATGACAATATTTATGATATTAGAGTTGGACGAGCTTTGATTGTCTATATATAATTAGATGTGGGAAATGTTTAGAGAAGGAAACTTCAATTTTAAGGATAACCAGTTTTTAATATTTATCCAAAATTGTTGTGAATAATGGCAGGAAAACAAGTGCTCCAATGTTTCATCATCAGAATTGCAAAAAGTGCAGGGATCAACCTCAAACTTGAATCTTCTCTTAAGAAATTGGGCTACTGGGTATATGTTATTGATTTTTTTTTAAGTGAGTCTCTTTCACTTTAGGTGGAACAGGCCATTTTATGAATTTTGAGTGAGCGTTAGTCATTATGGATTGATTGTCTATATTTGGAAGCATCTTGGGTAAAGCTCTATTATAATCATGGTAAATCTTTTGTTTCATAGCTTTAGTAATTACCTTGTTGTTGCATTTAACATCAATTAGGTTACAATCATTTACTTTTAAAGCTGGGAGTGACGCAGTCACCTCAGAGTATAAAAGGGTATTTCTGATTAACTGAATCAAAGATGGAGGGATCGCTCTGCAAACCCTTTTGTAATCCTTATAGGAGCACTTAACATTATATTTTTCTACAAAGGGTAAGAAATCTAAAAGATTCCCATTTCTATCTAATAAATCTTTCACAAATATAACACCCATTTCAAACCAGTCCTTTTGAAATATTGATATGTTACCCCTTGTAATTACTCTGTTATTCCACAAGGTGGATCCATGAGGAGAGAAATTGTGGTTGAATAACATTTTCCAAAACTGAAGGATTTGTCTGTGGAAGTTGGATAATTTAACTGGAATCTAACTAATCTCAAAATCACATTTCAAAAGAAATTCAATCCCCCCTAGGTGTTTAAATATAGAGTTCGGAATGTGAAACCACATGGAATTTTGTTGCATAAGAAAGGCTTTTAACCATTTGGTCTTAAACGTACCAACCATTGACTCAAAGTCTAAGGCATTAATACCACCCATCTCATATTCTCTAACTAGTTGAGATCTTTTTATATAGCGTGTTTTGTTTTCCACAAAAAGTGAAAAATAATTAAGTTAGCTTTTTTTACATTCTTGGGAGATATATACATAGAGTGGCAAGGATAAATAACCTTGGAAATGCCCTCTGCTTTGATTAACAGGTTTCTTCCAAAAATAGTCAAGTCCCTAGTTAACCACCGGCTAAGACTTTTTTTCCATGTCTAATACACGATTTGTGATGTTATCTTCTCTTTGAACTACATTTTTAGACAACAATATCCCCAAATATTTGATTTCATTTTCAACCCGAATTGATGCAATTTTCTTGTGTACACAAGTGTGAATGGGAAGTATCTCACATCTTAATGAGTAAGGCCAACAACTGAGTAGTTAAAATGAACAATTTGAGGGAAATGGGACAGCCTTGGCGGATACCACGCTGGACTCTAAATCTGGAGGTAAGACCTGGGTTTAAGGAAACCGAGCTGTAAATATCATTATAGAACATCTCAATCATTTTACAAAAGTTTTCACCAAAGCCCAAAAATTTTAAGGCCTCTAATAGAAAAGAATGTTCAATGGTGTCAAACGCCTTATAGAAATCTAGAAATAAAATCAAACTGTCATCATCAATAAATTCACTATAATCCAACATATCGAGTATAAGCTTAATATGATTGTGAATATTTCTTCCTTTAACAAATGCTGACTGGCATTCATCAATTATATCATTTAAACCATTGTTTAATCGGTCGGCAAAAACATGAGCCAAAATTTTGTAATCGTTACATAATAAAGTAATTGGTCTCCAGTTATCCAGGAGGAGTATTTCTTTATTTGGTTTTGGAATTAGAGTGATTATCTCTTGTTTCATTGTGGTTGAAAGGTTACCAGTTGAGATACAATCTAAGAGAGCTTTGTGTAACATCACTCTGATGTCTTTCCAGAAAAATCTATAAAATTCAGTCGTTAGGCCATCAAGTCCAGGTGATTTTCCGGTAGACATCTTCAGTATAGCTCTATCTAGCTCTTCAATTTTTAAATTTTCCTCCATAAATAATTTAAAATCAGTATCAATGACTTTATTAAATTTCCTGATGGCATTTAGAAAAAAAAGACAGTTTGTATCAGAATAACTGGATTTGTATAAGTTGCTATAAAAACCTTTTATTTCACTATTGATTTGAGCTTGGTCTTCAATGATAGATCCATCTATACTTAATTTATTAATTTTCTTTTTTGACTGTCTATGTTTCTCAAGGTTGAAAAAATATGAAGTGTTCTTTTCTCCTTCTTCGATCCAGCGGGCTCTAGATCGTATAAAGGCACCCTTAGCTTTTTCTAAATACAGATGATCTAGTTCATTTTGTAACTTGTTTAATTCAACAAGTTCCTCTCTTGACAGCTTGGGTTTTACACAAAGCTTGTTAATATTAGTAATTATGTTTTGTTGCTTTTGTTTTTTCAATTTAGAGGAATTTTTACTTGCCCAAATTGCAAGTTCTCTTGTCTTAAATTTAAGCCATTCCCATTTATTTACAGCTGACATTTCCAAGGCATCAGTTTCCACTATTAGCTGTCTAACATCCTTGCAAAACAAATCATTGTTCAAAAGTGTATTATTGAATTTCCAAAGGTGGTTAAGTCCAGGTTCAGGTGTTGAAAACACAAAGGATAATGTAATAACACAATGATCGGTTAAGGGGGAGGCAGAAATATCACATTTACTAACATATTTGACTAAAGGAGAAGAAATGAGCCAATAGTCTATCCTTGAACTTTGACCATTACCAGATGGGTTAAACCAAGAAAACTGAATAGAGCTAGGGTTTTTCACCCTCCAGTAATCCACCAAATTTGTTTTGTTTATCATTTCAACACTTAGGTCATCATATTTGTGACACTGTGCCCTTGGTGGTTGTCTGTCTAACCAAAGATCGGGCGCCAAATTGAAGTCGCCTCCAACTATAATTTTGTCAGTTGAATACGTTCTCATACAATCAATAAGTAATTTACACAAGTCAGAAATAAACTTTTTGTTTTTACCCCTCTCATTGTAACCGTAGACACACATCAGAATGAATTTTTCATCATTTATATCAGCTATTACCATCAACCAATGACCATTAGTATCACTTATGTGGTTAACTTTTCCGGGAAACCTGTTAAAGAGAATCATAACACCAGCCGAGTGTGACGTCCCGTGACTGAAAAAAATAGTCACCCCACTGCAGCTTCCAGAACTTAACATCCTCTTCAGTAGAATGAGTTTCTTGTAGAAAAACACAATTGTCCTTTTGCTCCTTGCAAAACAGAAAAAAAGCTTTTCGCTTCACAATGTTTTTTAGCCCCCTAGCATTTAACGATATAAAAGATACCAGAACTATAGGAAGTCTTTGTGAAGCGCAAGAATTTAAAGATGCGCAGGAATGAGTCTAACTGTCCTTAACAAAAAAAATAATGTGCCGTTTACTTTCAGAACTCACCAGGTGAAATAGAAAAAGTCATCTGGAAGATGGGAGAGCTCTGCTCATTTGGGATCCACTCTTTGATTGTTTATCAGCGCATATCCTTCTTTCAAGAACGCTCTTTGACCTCTCTTTCTGGCATCCTGTACCAGTGGCCATAACTTGGACCGGGCCTCTCTGTCTTCCTTCGAAAAATCTTCTTTGAAGTGAATGTGTTTCTCCTTACAGACCGTGGCATCTCTGGACCTCTTCCAGACTTCATCCCGGACCGCCCTTGTCACAAACTGTACAATAACTGACCTCGGAGTGTTGTTGGAGATGGCAGCATTGCCTTTCTTACCCAGACGATGCACCGTGTCAACAGTCTCCCGAAGACGATCCACTGATATGGGCACCACTCTTGTCAAGATCCCGATGACAATTTCTTTGGTGTTCTCGCCTCTTTTTTCCGGCAGACCATTTAACCGCAGGTTCCATCTTCTTTTATATCTGGCTTGTTCAGCAACAGCTTCTCTGAGCCGCCTGTTTTCCTCATGGAGCTCACTTACTTTCTTCTGCAGCCCGTCAATGCTTTGCTTGTTTTCCTTGATAGCTTCTGTGTTGGCCTCGATTCTTGTCTCAAACTTCTTCAGAAGTTCAGTCTGATGATCCATCTTTACTGTCAGTGTTTGTACTGCATGTAGAATTGCCTCACACACGCTGTCGTCTGGAGGGTTTTGGTTGCTTTTCTTTTGTTTTTTGGGGTGAGGAGATTTAACTGGAGTGTGTTCTAAGTTAAATTTCCGTCCCTTAGGAGTTTGCTCATCAATCTCGATGTCAGCTACATCTTCATCGTTGCTCGCTTCATGAAGAGCGGCCAGGTCGTAGTCGTGGTCATTCATTAGCTTGTTCCCTTGAACTTGGTATAAACTTCTTTAGTAGGCAATAAAGTTCGTAGTTTACCTCAATTATCTCCAGATACTTTGTGAAAAGTTTTTCTCTAGTTTGTTCTGTGTTGTAAACTGTCTAGAATCACATTCAAGGACGAGAGAGAAGCTATTTTTAACGGAGCCTGCAATGTGCGTCTGCTCACTCCGCCATCTTTGATCCTCTCTCTCTCAACCACAGCTGTTGGTGGCGCATTGAATATTTGTCTGTCATGGCCCTTGGGCATGATTATGGATTACAAAGAATGCGTGGCCAAATAAATTCTCTACATACATTATCACATATGTGTATAATAAAATATGCAATGGATGTATTCTGTGTGTGTGTAAAGTTTCCCAGTATGGAAGTATCATATTTTATGGCAGGTGTTTGTTGTTTGTGTAATGTTTTTTCCTTTTTTGTCACTTCAGGAGAATAACATGGGCTGAACAGGCAGAAGACAGTGAAAGTGCTGGTCAAACTAGGAAGATGGAACTGAATATGTTTGTGTAACTTGAACAATGATGTACAGGACAGGGAAAACTTTAGTCATTTTTATTAAGAAGTAACAGTCTCTCAACAGCTTTTCAGCGATTCCTTTTTTTTTTTTTTTTTACACAACCTCTCTGGCCTTTCACATGGTACAGAAGATGTTGTTGTGCACAAAGGCGCAAATAATATTTTCAAAAAGAAGGCTGTCTGATAATCGAGGTCAAAACGTTTCTACTGTCATTAAGAAAAATTGGTTTTTAACCAACTAAATTATTTTTTAACACAAAAATGTATTTTAGAGAAATATCAATCTGGTTTTAGGATGAACCACAGCACAGAGACAGCCTTTTAAAGATTTTAAATGATATCAGGTGTAACGCGGACTCACAGAAACTGACAGTCCTGGTGCTACTGGATCTAAGCGCCGCCTTTGATACAGTAGATCACCACATTTTGTTAAACAGACTCAGACACCTTGTGGGCCTCTCTGGTACTGCTTTTAACTGGTTCAGTTCCTATCTCTTAGATAGACGTTTCTTTGTAAGTATGGATACATGTTCCTCCAGAACCCATGAAGTGAAGTGTGGGGTACCCCAAGGGTCAATTTTAGGCCCATTACTTTTCAATCTTTACATGCTTCCCCTTGGGGACGTCATCAGGAGACACGGCATTAGCTTCCATAGTTACGCTGACGATACACAGCTTTATATTGCCGTGTCTCCTGAGGACACAGGGCCAATCGATACCCTTTTAAACTGCATTTTAGACATCAAGTCATGGATGGCAGAGAATTTCCTACAGCTCAACCAGGACAAAACAGAAGTTTTAATTATTGGTCCTGAAGGCAAGAGAGAGAAACTTTTACCAAAATTACAGGATTTTAAACCTTCAGAATATATTAAGAACCTGGGTGTCATCTTTGACTCTGAGCTTAATTTTATTCCACATATTAAGAATGTAACAAAGATAGGTTTTTACCATCTTAAGAACATAGCCAGAGTCCGCCCGTTTCTCTCTCAGGCTAACACTGAGGTGCTAATGCATGCTTTTATCTCATGTCGTTTGGATTATTGTAATGCCCTGCTCTCTGGTCTGCCCAAAAATACAATCTCTAATTTACAATTGCTCCAGAACTCAGCCGCACGTGTGCTGACAAAGACCAGAGGGCGGGAAACACATTACACACCAGTTTTTAAAATCATTGCACTGGCTCCCTGTGTGTTTCAGGATCGATTTTAAGGTTCTTTTTATTGGTTTTTAAATGTATTAATGGTCTTGGGCCATCTTATTTATCTGACCTGCTTTTATCATATCAACCCTCGCGGACCCTGAGGTCCTCTGGCACCGGTCTTTTAACAATTCCCAAAATTAGAACAAAAACCCACGGGGAGGCTGCTTTCAGCCATTATGGCCCACAGCTGTGGAATAGCCTGCCACAGAACATCAGGGCCGCAGAGACTGTTGATATTTTTAAAAGGAGGCTCAAGACTCACTTATTTAATCTAGCTTTTGTATGATTTTATCTCCTTCATTTATCTATTATTTAATATTTTATTTATATTTATTTTTACCTAGTCTCTTAGTAATATATTTTAACATGGTCTGTTTTCTAGATTTATTATTGGTTTTAACTCCAGTGTTTCCTCATGGGGGCCCTCCATGCTGGGAGGTGCACATGATCTGCCGTGGGGCCGTCGTCTCGGGGATCGCTCAGGCCCGGGGGATGGGGGGGGGACCTGCACCATGTGGGGGCTTCCCCCTATCGGTACGGGTCGGGGTGGTCTCTGGCGGCGTCATCTGTAGCCACGGGCGGTGCTACTCCCGGTATGGACGGCTCCCAAAAGATGGTGTTTCCTCAGTAGGTCCCTCAGTGTTCAGCCATGCTTTAGACACAGTTTGTTCTGGTCATGTCGCTCTTTTTTGGGGTTGGGTGAGGGGTGGTGGGTGGGTGCTTAGCTCAGTGGGTGGGTCGGTGGGTGGATGTATGTTTGAATGTGTGTCCGTGTATATACTGTGTGTGGGCACTTGTATATGGGTTTGGGGGTCTCTGTGTTTTTAATCTTCTTGTTGTTCAGCACTTTGCGTTGCAACATAATTTGTATGAAAAGTGCTATATAAATAAAGTTTGATGATGATGATGATGATGATTACACATCTGCGCCACTAGATGGCGCTGCACCGACGTAAACAGTAAGTCAATGGAGCGTCACAGTGAACGGATGGAACAAATCTAATGATAAATGGAGTAAGCACGCGATGGCTCGAACAAAGGGGCTTGAAAGTTTTGATGCAGCCCAGATGTTTTTTTTTTTTTAAACAGACTTAATTGTTAATATTGCTACCCGAGTTGGTACCGGAAGTGCCGCGCACAAAGCCACTTCCGGGTCACGTAAACTGGACAAATTAAATATTAAAATCAAATTCGGTCCCGTGGCCCATTTTTAATTTCGTATTTTTGATCCAAGTCAAAAATTGAAATACGAAAAACCGGGCATTTTTTTTTTGTTTTTTGTGTTAGATTCAAAAACGAAATAAAACGCCCTTTTTTCCTTTTTGATTTTTTGATTGACAGTTAAAAATAGAAAGAACGAATGCTAACACGGATTGGGTAAAAATCCGTGTATCATTCGTTCTTTCTATTTTCAACTGTCAATCAAAAATTGAAAAAGGAAAAAGGGGCGTTTTATTTCGTTTCGTTTTTGAATCCAACATAAAAAACAAAAAAAATGCCCGGTTTTTCGTATTTCAATTTTAGACTTGGATTAAAAATACGAAATTAAAAAATGGGCCACGGGACCGAATTTGTTTTTAATATTTTAACTGGTCCAGTTTACATGACCCGGAAGTGGTTTTGTGCTGCATTTCCGGTAGCATGGCGGCGCTAGAATCAAATACTAGTTTGATCAAGGACTTATTCAGCAAAAAAAAAAAAAAAAAAAAAAAAGGACTTATTCAGCAGCGGTTTCACACATGCTGAAATTTCCTGCACGTTGCAGCAGATGGATATCCTGTAGTGATGGTGAGAAGAAGCCTCATGAGGCACTGAACCATTTGAGCCGATTGGTTTCAGAAAAGGTTCATTATTAGAAGTTTCATCTGCACACGACACCACCTACTGGACAGATTTATAATCACAGGCAGCTGGATCTCAACCACAGCTGGTTGTGGCGCATTGAATATTTGTCTGTCATGGCCCTTGGGAATGACTATGAATTACAAAGAACGTCAATGACTATGAATTACAAAGAATGCATGGCCAAATAAATTCTCTACATATATTATCATATATGTGTGTATAATAAAATATACCATGGATTTATTCTGTGTGTGTGTAAAGTTTCCCAGTATGGAAGTATCATATTATATTGCAGGTTGTGTAATGTTTTTTCCTTTTTTGTCACTTTAGGAGAATAACATGGGCCTGAACAGGTAGAGGACAGAGACAGTGCTGGTCAAACTAGGAAGATGGAACTGAATATGTTTGTGTAACTTGAACAATGATGTACAGGACAGGGAAAACTTTAGTCATTTTTATTAAGAAGTAACAGTCTCTCAACAGCTTTTCAGCAATTCCTTTTTTTTTTTTTTTTTTTTTTTTTTTTTTTTTTTTACACAACTTCTCTGGCCTTTCACATGGTACAGAAGATGTTGTGCACAAAGGCGCAAATAATATTTTTCAAAAAATAGGTTGTCTGATAATCGGGGTCAAAACGTTTCTACTGTCATTACACATCTGCGCCACTAGATGGCGCTGCACCGACGTAAACAGTAAGTCAATGGAGCGTCACAGTGAACGGATGGAACAAATCTAATGATAAATGGAGTAAGCACGCGATGGCTCGAACAAAGGGGCTTGAAAGTTTTGATGCAGTCCAGTTTTTTTTTTTTTTTTCTTTTTTTCACAGACTGAATTGTTAATATTGCTAGCCGGGTTGCTACCGGAACTGCCGTGCACAAAGCCACTTCCGGGTCACGTCAACCAGACAAATTAAATAATGAAAAGAAATTCGGTCCCGTGGCCCGTTTTTTAATTTCGTATTTTTGATCCAAGTCTAAAATTGAAATACGAAAAACCGGGCATTTTTTGTTTTTTGTGTTGGATTCAAAAACGAAAAACGAAATAAAACGCCCCTTTCTCCCTTTTCAATTTTTGATTGACAGTTGAAAATGGAAAGAACGAATGATACACGGATTCACAGGACCGAATTTCTTTTTAATATTTTATTTGTCTGGTTGACGTGACCCGGAAGTGGCTTTGTGCGGCAGTTCTGGTAGCAATCCGGCTAGCAATATTAGCAATTCAGTCTATTTAAAAAAAAAAAACAACTGGGCTGCATCAAAACTTTCAAGCCCCTTTGTCCGAGCCGTCGCGTGCTTACTCCATTTATCATTAGATCTGCTCCATCCGTTCACTGTGACGCTCCATTCACCTACTGTTTACGTCGGTGCAGCGCCATCTAGTGGCGCAGATGTGTAATGACAGTAGAAAAGTTTTGACCTCGATTATCAGACAACCTACTTTTTGAAAATATTATTTGCGCGTTTGTGCACAACAACATCTTCTGTACCATGTGAAAGGCCAGAGAGGTTGTGTAAAAAAAAAAAAAAAAAAGGAATTGCTGAAAAGCTGTTGAGACTGTTACTTTTTAATAAAAGTTACTAAAGTTTTCCCTGTCCTGTACATCATTGTTCAAGTTACACAAACATATTCAGTTCCATCTTCCTAGTTTGACCAGCACTGTCTCTGTCCTCTACCTGTTCAGGCCCATGCTATTCTCCTAAAGTGACAAAAAAGGAAAAAACATTACACAACCTGCCATTTAATATGATACTTCCATACTGGGAAACTTTACACACACACAGAATAAATCCATGGTATATTTTATTATACACACATATATGATAATATATGTAGAGAATTTATTTGGCCATGCATTCTTTGTAATTTATAGTCATTGATGTTCTGTGTAATTCATAATCATTCCCAAGGGCCATGACAGACAAATATTCAATGCGCCACAACCAGCTGTGGTTGAGATCCAGCTGCCTGTGATTATAAACCTGTCCAGTAGGTGGTGTCGTGTGCAGATGAAGCTTCTGAACCTTTTCTGAAACCGATTGGCTCAAGTGGTTCGATGCCTCATGAGGCTTCATCTCACCATCACTACAGGATACTCATCTGCTGCAATGTGCAGGAAATTTCGGCGTGTGTCAAACCGCTGCTGAATAAGTCCTTGATCAAACTAGTATTTTATTCTAGCGCCGCCATGCTACCGGAACTATGTTTTTAAATCGAGGTTGTTCTATGATTACTATAAAAAGGTAGTTTGCCATGAATCAAGCCAAGTAATTGCAACCACAGTAAACAAAGCACATTATAAATACATAAAATGGCCTCTTTTACCCAAAGTTAAAGAAACACATTTTAAAATTATAAACAACATATACCCTGTAGCAGAATTTCTTAAAAAAAGATTTAAATTTGAGGTTGAAAAATGCTCCTTTTGTAAAAATGATAATGAAACACTGGATCATTTGTTTTTTCTCTGTCCTTCAACTCACTGTTTTTGGAGAGATATAAAAAAAATTGGATTTCCCTTAAAATCAATGACATTCCTTACTTTGAGCTAAGTCATATTATTTTTTTATGGAAATTTGGACAGTTCAGTTTCTGATCTCATAAACATCATTCTATTGTTGGGTAAATATCATATTCATTGTGCAAAATGGAGAAACTGTAAACCCTTATTCCCTGGATTTATAAATGAATTAAAGTTGTTTTTCTCTTGTCTCAAAAAATGTAAAAATAATAATAATGCTTATAAGATAAGTGTGGACATTGCATGCCGTTTATTGTTTTAATTATGAAAAACTCCTTTTGCTCCAGTACATGTATACTTGCCTTATTGATTTTATTATTTATATGTACTTTGAACTTGTACTGTAATTTTTACAAATCCCCTTTTTCTTTTTTCTTTCATTTACTTTTTATATTGTATATAATTGGAATTGCGTTCATTATCCTCACTGGGTGCGTTTACATGGGAAGTTTAATTCCTCTTAATTCAGAATTAAAGTTAAAGCCGAATAAAAGTTACCATGTAAACACTTAATTCCATATGAAAATGTCAATTCCGAATTAACTTAATTCCGAAGTAAGTGGCTGGTTTATTCCCATTTTAATTCCGCATTAAGTAATTTCGCGGTCATGTATACACTCATTCCTCTTTAAATTAATTCCCGTCTTTCTGCGCATGCTCGTTCTCTTGCCCGTCTGTCGCGATGAAGTTTATATTCCGGTGTCTGTCGAGATCTGCTACTTCGTCGAGATTTGCTACCCATTACGTTTTCCACGCCCATAATTTTTTGAAACCCTTCGTAGCAGAGCAGCGGATAAAGGAACAACGGTTTACAGTGAGTAGCATCCTTAAAATCCATATTATGTCGTCTTTCGTCTTTGTGCTTGTTGAAAACGTTCATTCAGCATGTGAATTCAATATATGGAATGCCATATTATCTTTGCATGACACTCACTGTGTCGTATTAATTATTTAACAATAGTGCAAAGAGGAACGTCCACCGAGCGGGACTAGTCGTCGGTTTACAGTCAGTAACAGCCTTAAAATTCATTATTTCGTCTTTGTGCTTGTTGAAAACGTTAATTCAGTATGTAAATTCAGTATGCTTAACGTGTTGCACATAACGTGTTGCACTTGAAACTGAATAGATTATATAGGAAAAAAAATAACGACTTTGCTCTTCATTTTTAGCAATGGAAGAAAAGTGGGAGGATGTATTCGGCTTCCTTTCCAAAGGACTACACCCTTCTGGGCATAGTAAATCTCAGCGACTAAACCTCCGAAGGTTTAGTTCAAAATTTTGGATAAAGGGTGAGTATCTGAAATACACTCAAATCGGCAATGTGTGAATGTTTATTAGACTGCTGGTCACCTCACTGACGCTGTAGGATGAACAGCAGCATAATAGTTCAGGAGTAGCTACATCCTGTCACATAATGCTTCTGATAGCTTGTTCCCCTATTTTGTACATTCTGTTCGTCTACAACGATTTCAAAATTCTAATAAATGGGTATTTCAGATGGCCAGCTCTACAATGGGAGCAGGAGGGCAGTTCGAACTCGGGAAGATGCAAAAAGCATCTTTTCCGAGTTCCACACCTCGCCCATGGGGGGCCATACAGGAATAATTAAAACCAGGCATGCCATATCAACACGGTTCTATTGGCAGGGGATGAGTGTTGATATAGACAACTGGGTCTGTATGAAAAGCTGATCTATTCACCTATGACAGTTTTTTTAGGTAATTTCAATTGTATCTAATTCCATCTATACTTTCCTATATTTATTAATTCATTTAATTAAAAATTAATTACATTTCCATTTTCTCTGAAGATTTGTTTGCAGTTATGTTCTTTGTCATATCTTTTAATTAAAAAAAAAAAAAAATGAATCAGGTGCTGGAATGTGACAAATGCCAAAGGGTTGGGAAACCTTTGGCGTGCTCAGAGCCCCTCCAATCCATTGAGGTAAAAACATATTACATACATACATTACATACTAACATATTGTACCTTTTAACATGAGACTTTTTTTCTTTATTGTATTTTATGAAGCCCAGTTCCAGGAATTCAGCAATTTATTTATTTATTTATTTTTTACAATATACACAACAAGAAACTGCCCTGTGATACATTTCGGTGTTCCTGGGATGAAAGGCAACCATTTGATCATGTATTGTGTAAACACAAAGTTATTTTTTACATTGTCTTCTTAAAATTGTCCATATTCTGTACTCCGTACTGTTCATCATTTTATCAACCAATCAATCTTTTGTTCTGGACACAGTGGCAGTCTTTTTTATTGTTCTGGCCAATTTTTTGGTTTATTCCTTTATACTTAACAACAAGCTTCATCTACTGGAAGTAATTTTGTTCTGCTTTTTAGGTTTCTGCTGTCTGGGAGCTGGTGGGGATCGATTTAACTGGCCCCTTGCCCAAAACAAGGGATGGGCACCAGTATATCCTCACCGCCACAGACTACTTTTCAAAGTGGGTGGAGGCATTCCCGCTCAAAACAAAAACTGCAGCAGAGGTTGGGCGCCACCTGTGCTCCATCATTTATAGACATGGCTGCCCAAACCGGATTCTTTCCGATCAAGGGAGGGAGTTCGTTAATGAGGTAAGTGTTTTTTTTTTGTTGTTGACTATACAAAGGAAATTTCAAATCCTTTAGCAGCTTTCCAAATGATATGATATAAACAATATATAAAGATGTGAGAAGGTAAGAAGTTTGTGTGGGTTATGCTTTTCCTTTTTTTTTTTTTTTAATCTGTTTTCCAGCTTAACAAAAGCCTCTGCGAGCTTTTGGGCATTGAGCGTAGCGTCACTGCAGCTTACCACCCACAGACCAATGGCCTTGATGAAAAGACCAACCACAACATCAAACGGCAAGTTTAAATATCAAGCTTTTTTAATATAAGTCTCAGAGCTCCGAGATGGAGTGACCACTGGAGTAAATTTACTATTGGCCACTGTAAACAGGTTCTTGCCTGTAACTCAGTCAAAGTGAGATGTGTCCTCGTGACTTCTGCAGCTCTGTTAGATTAGACATGATGTAGTTACATGTTGACAGATTTAGACATATCAGACTTACACAGATTCTGAGTCAATCCCTGTGGCTGCCTTTCTACCCCGCTCCTCCCTACAGATTTAACTGTTAAATGTTTTTAATTCAACCTCTCCAGCACATATGACATGTGTCACTAAATTGTTGATTTGTCTTGTTTCGTTTCACATCTTAGAGCCCTCACAAAGCTGGTTAACGAGAGGCAAGACAACTGGGACATCTTCTTGGAGGCTCAAGATCAAAAGTCCATACAACAACAATACAGACACCGTTTATGCTGTTGTATGGACGACAGCCAGTGTTTCCATCACAGGTCCCTGTTGAAATGCCGGTGAGTTTATTTTTTCAAGTGTTTTTATTTACCTAAAATGTGAAACAAACATCCTGTACTGTGTGGTGTCGGTAAGGACACGGCAGGCAGGAATATGCTTGATGCGTTTATTCAGGTTCTCCCGGCAGGTAGGTATGGGGCGTCTTGGGATGTATGGTTGCTGTAACCAAATACAACAGAAAGGAGAAGTAGTAATGTAATTATAAATTGTATAACCTGACACATGACATGTTGTAGGCTATGATGAACAGGAAAAATGAAAATAAATTACAACTTAGTCTGCAATATCTTACAAAAATATGATGTAAACAATATTATCATTATCCAAACAAGGAATGTTACAGGCATATGACTTCAAACCAATACCGAAATAACATAAAGTACCCATCAAATTGAGAAGAAATTCAACTTACATTCTTCAAGAATGCATGCAGGCACTCTGTCAGGTGGATGACTCAAAGTGATTCTTTACATTTTTGCCATTTCAGCTTACCAACATCATTCTACAGGATGATGCAGGATTTTGTGACCAAGTGGGGAAAAAAAAAACAAGAGGCCATGGAGCATGAAAACTCCGAAGCGAAACAAAATTCATCAAAGAGCCAGGCCTTACAAAGGCAGGCATATGCAAAGCGGGTCCTAAAAAAATACAGAAACACAATTTACAACATTGGGGATGAGGTCCTGCTTTTTAATATGAGGAAGAGGGGAAGGAAGGGTGGGAAACTTGAGCCCGACTTCTCTGGACCTTAAAAAATCAAAACCATCAGTGGCAAGGTGGTGATGCTGGAAAATTTGAGTGGGAAACCCCTTAAGAACAAGTACAGCATCACACACATAAAGCCCTACAGAGGGAGCGCGATAGACCCCTCCAAACATCAAGAGCCTGCTCCTCCCTCAAGACCATCAGTTATTCATTTTGCTTTTTGGCCCCAGGTAATCTATCAAAAACACAACATTAGCACCTTACTATCTGTAAACACATCTTTCCATATAATGAAAATGTAATCCCTATGTTCTTAAGAAGACGCAGCAGTCGTCACAGGAGGAGGCCGTAAAAGATAGAGGTTGTACTGAATTGAATTTAGAGGCCTTATATTGAGGGTCTGAAGCACACAGCAGATGGTGATCTGTGTCTGTAGGGGTGTATTCAAATCACATTCACTATTCTGATTGGTACCAAAATCTGGTATGCCCCAAGGACAATTACTGGTGCAAATGCTTTTTTTTAGGTCAAACTAGCAGCAAGCTAGGTATATGCATGACACTTAAACCATCTGCTTTAGACTGTCAGTATAGGGCCTGGTGTGTTCATGTTTGACCTGTTGGTCATTTGTTCAGCCCACCTCTGTTGATGGTGTGGCCCTGTTCAAACTGTTAAGGTATAGCTATTTGGATCTTATGGTCCTTCTTTTACAGGAAACCAACAAAAGGGTAGGGTGATTTATTTGCTACACAAGAATGAAAAGACCAACACAGATGCAGTTGAGGTAGACTGGTGTCTACAACGGGATAACACGTTGTGACCATAACAAAATTAATGAAAAGATTGTTGCTCCAAATTTTGTTAGCTAGCTGGACTTTTAGGAATTTGTTTTGAGTATTTTAAGTCATACATATATTAAGATTCTGAAATAATATAGATAGTATAGATATATTTTGACGGCCGCATCTTATTGTGATGGAGGGATGAGTACAGTTAATGCCTTGGTCTTTTCATTAAAAAAAACCTTAAATGATAAACAAACATATAATATAATAATCTGTGCCACTCAGATGTTGTTGATCCTGCTGAGATCCTGAAATTGTTGTAGTAGTCCAGAATGAGATCTCTTATTGCAGTGGAACATGGTGCCTCTCCAGTGTTTGATGGACCAGCCTGTGGGGCATTGAGCTGGAGGCGTTGGCCAGGTCTAACCACTAGGGATGTCCCGATCCCAATCGCGATCGGCGATCGTCCTTCGATCTTAAAAATTTAAGGTGGATCGGATCGGCCGATCAACATTATTATAACACGCCGATCTTTTTTCAATTATTTTTTTCCTCAAAAGTGATCCTGATTAACACAAATTAATAAAGTAATCATATTACACAAACAACAATTTTTTAAACTATATACATTTAATAATTTGCACTGAATGAGGTTTCCCAGCAGCGCGTCTTGTATCACCTTAAAAGTTTCAAGACTGGCGGCGTCACTAAACTTTAGCAAAAATCAGCAGTGGGCAGCGCTATAATTACAAAGACCCGCGCTTCGACTGCGACTTGAAACGTGTGGAAGGCTGAGATATCACGAGGGGTAAGTAAAAAGAGTTTACAACACCACCAATCTAATCAGACACTTAAAAAAGCACGCAGCACCGATCACGAAGCCTTCTGTCAGGTGCCGTGGTGCCGACGGCTGCAGCTTCAGAGCTGCAGCCGGCGGCACCAGCTTCGGCAGCAAACGCTCTGTGAAACTTTTAAAAGAAAGAAACTCCCGAAAGACTCGAGAAAATACAGAAAATCACCGAGCTAATCGCGGAATGTATTACGAGGACGACCAGCACATTTACAAGGCATTTAACCGGCTCATTAATTACCTCGACCTCGTTCCCGTCATTACATGAACGACAAAGACACAAGGTGCGCGAACATGTGCAGCGGGTCTTGAAGAAGTTAAGTTAATATTTTATGTATTTTTATTCTGATGTGATTTCATTGATTGCAAAGACTTCTGCTAGTGTTTTCATTGCCTTAAACTGCTAGCCAAGTTCACCTCTGCTATTTAATGGAAGTGCTTTGTTCTTTGGTACTGAGACTGTTGAACAGTCACTGTTAGAAAGAAGAGTGTTTAAATAAGTTATTGTTTATTTTATGAGATGATAAAAGCTATTAATCTCAGCTTGGATGCAGGCCTATTTATTAATGTACACAGGAAATAAAATGCACAGGAAATTAAACTGTTTGCCCACTCAAAAAAAGTGATCATCAAAATTAAAAGATCGGAATCGGATCGGGACCCAAAAAACGTGATCGGGACATCCCTACTAACCACAGCACTGCCAGCTCCCCTTTGTTCTCCTTTGCCTCCCTGAGAAGCTGTGTGGCAATGCCTGTGTGGTCTAAGCACCCTGGTATCCCGGGGATGCCGCTTTTTTGCACAGAGGTGTCGATATATCCAATCTTGAGGAAGAACTCTGCCAGTCGCTTAGCTACAAAGCTGAAGAACATCTTTCCTGCAGTTATGCAGTGATTGAAAAGCTTTCACTTGAATAGAGAGAATCCTTACTTGACATGTTGCTGATTTTAAAGATATTTTGGTAAATGGGTTGCACTTCATAATTGAAACAATAACCAAGACCTTGTCCAGAAAGTATTTAACAAGCACAAAAAACTCAAATATTGTACTTTCATGTTCATTGTGTAAGCAAGTAAGCCAAACCGTGTAAGTAAGATCTGTTTTTGGTTTATCATTTATTCTTTCTTTCCAAAAGTTGTGGGCTTCAAAAGATCAAGGCCAAGTGGAGGCAGTGGTTGGACATTTTAAGCTCTTCGACACCTCTTTCCGGACCCTGAGGGACCAATGGCTTTGCTGATGATGTAAGTAAAAAGCAAACTTTTCTAATAAAGCTCTGAAATAGATATAATTGTATAATTATTCTTGTCTAGTTTTGCATTGCAGGTCTTGATGCGTACTTGCACATGACCATACAAAACTGAAGGCAAGTTTGATTATTTGTTGCTTTAGGTTTAATGAATATTATTCGTTATTAAATTTTACCCTTTATATATTTAAAGTCACAGCCTTGTGTATTTTCTA